>SDVV010015534.1:0-14498 GCA_016164225.1 Gammarus roeselii | reverse complement strand
ACACTCTGTGACTGTGTATAAACACGTTCATTCTACACCCCATGCTGTCTCCCCGAACAAAACAATACACTCTGTGACTGTGTATAAACACGTTCATTCTACACCCCATGCTGCCTCCCCGAACAAAACAATACACTCTGTGACTGTGTATAAACACGTTTATTCTAGACCCCATGCTGTCTCCCCGAACAAAACAATACACTCTGTGACTGTGTATATACACGTTCATTCTACACCCCATGCTGCCTCCCCGAACAAAACAATACACTCTGTGACTGTGTATAAACACGTTCATTCCACACCCCATACTGCCTCCCCGAACAAAACAATACACTCTGTGACTGTGTATAAACACGTTCATTCTACACCCCATGCTGTCTCCCCGTACAAAACAATACACTCTGTGACTGTGTATAAACACGTTCATTCTACACCCCATGCTGTCTCCCCGAACAAAACAATACACTCTGTGACTGTGTATAAACACGTTCATTCTACACCCCATGCTGCCTCCCCGAACAAAACAACAATGAATAATACACAAGCACTGGCATCCAAAGATCGGTAGCGCCCAATTTAGTTGATGTTTCATATGAAGATGCGTGATGCCAAGTGAATGATAATGCAGTTCTGTTCTTCTTCAACAGTGCAACTATTGGTACAATTACTTAGCTTCTAAGATGAATAAGTCACGTTGGAGCTTAGCGTCACAACGGTGGAACATCCACCTAGACCACAAATGCAATTGCCCCTCAACAATCACAGCTTGAAAAGGAATAATTTGAAACGAAAGTTGCAATCACGGAAATAGCGTGATTTTTTTTATATTATGTGATATCATTCGGCATGAGGTGTGAAATGTATTATTGAGCAATCTCTTCAGTCAATTAAGAAGTGTTAATATCCCCGGAACTCCGAAACGAAGCATTTGCTAAGAGGATGCGCTGAGAAAATAGTAGCTGAATTTACATTCATTTTAAGATGAATTAACTGATAATCGTAATGAATAGTAAGAGTTTTTGAAGAATATGAAAATGGAGGTACAATATTTTATCAAAATTGACCCAGTCTTCATTTCAATAGCCTGGTAGACGGATTTTTGTTTAGTGTGGAATGGGTCTTTAATGCTACTCTGACTGGTACTCTTTGTTGGAGCTTAGATACGATTAATGCGACCGTGTTAGTGATGTTAACTGTTGATACAGTGTACTCGTGAAAAGGTACGCACAAAATGATATCATCATATTAAGGAGCCTAAAATTTATAACATAAAATTCCCAAAAAATTAGATCACTCCTGTAAACGTTAAACAGCTCTAGTTTCATGCTGTCTTATTTATATCCAGGTATCAAAAGGATCACAATTTAAAAATAGACACACAGTGTCTAATGAGCAATTTACGTATTAAAATGCCCGAAAAATAGTTCCACCCAATCAGAATTTTTTAACCGATGAGTCGGTATTTAGAGGTGGTTATGTATGATTAATATACACGAACGTTTGAAAGTGATTATAGCCAGCATATCATGACAAATGTGTGATTTTTTGGTCTATAATATGACAGACTGATATTCACAAACACCGATAGTTTTTTAGTTTTTAAACTTGAACGTACTTAGACAGCAGATAATTTAGGTAAATTCAATAGGGAACTGATGTGGTTCATCATAAATAGTCGTTGATTAGAGTCAAACGAACTCGTAGTATGACCCGTATTTTTTCCATGTTTAAATCGAGTGATTCCGTACTTACTTGTTCAGTCGGATGAGGATCGGCAGGAGAAGTCCACTGCCACATTATTAGCTGACAGTACCAGTCAGTGACTGCGAAGACATTCTTCGTTGCTTTGAAAACTATAATGTAACGAGGACTCGACCTCCAACTATGGTTTTTGCTAGTAGGATAGTAAAGAAACATGTTGTCTACCTTTCGAATTCTTTCATAGGCAAAATGCAGACACATTCTCTGTATAGCCTATGTTCAATAAAATTATAAATGGCACAGGGAATCGCTGACTTGCTTTTTGACGATGTCAATAACATGTGAAATCGAGTAATGTGCTTCAGTTATGCCAAATGCATCAAACGATAATGATCAGGAATTTTCATCGGCGAAAGTTATAGTGGTACATCCTGAAATAGTTCAAGGAGAAACTTAATCATATCATTTTTTATGTACAAAACCAATATTTACCTATTGGGATAGTAAATGATCGATCTTAGTGAATAGATTTTTTAATTTGGTTTGTATATCCTACGACTGAAGTTCTACGATTCACCTCAGAGTTTATGGTCAGAATTGACGGGAGAAAATTTATGGTTATCGGCGAGAATTGCCTATATACACAAACACTAATATTCAAATGTAATCAATCACGCAGTTCCGACAGATTCGCTTGTTTCCCGCAATAGTCATTGATGAATCGAATTAATTTTTTTCAGGTGGCAATGAAACCGGCGCCGGTTTGATGTAATCATTTGTATCCGGAATACTTTATCATTCAGTGAAATGTACTCCCAGAAAACAATCAATTAGATTACGATAACGAGCCTTATATTATCAACTAGGACCGAGACTAATAGAGAACCACGTGTGAGGACAGTTATTAGTAATTAGTATAACTACGAAACGCGCTTTAGTGAAGGATTATAGATAGGGATAAAAGAGACGGTCGGGGTAGGACGCGATGCATGCAACCTTGCCTCACCGAGCGTATGGGGATTCGCGCAGAAATGGGGGAGGGCGGGAGCGGAGGGTACCGGAACTAGTTTGGTGCCCGAGTCAGCTAACGGACGGGGAAGGGGGGGAGACCGGAAGGAGAGACGGAAGGGGAACGGCGGGATGGAAGCAGGCTTGCGGCCTTGATTGGCAGTTTTTATATTGAAAACATTTTAATTTTAGTGTATTTATGATATTCATTGTATTTATATATACGTTTTTTCTTCTTAAGATGGTTGTAGTGGAGTATAATTGGACACTAACTGTTGCTCTTTATATATATTTATTCGGTTCTGGTAGGATTAGTGTTATTCCAAATTTCTGGTGAGGTGGAGCGTAGGGATCCCCTAGGCAAAAAGTTGGATACGCTCCTGGAAGATTATGTGAGTTTGCTCTTACCTGTTTCTTGTCTTATAAATTTGTTTCCGTGTCACGTTTGCTACGTTGTGAGTGTATATATCGTTATATATTTATGTATGAATTATAATTCTATATATTTTATTTGAACATATACGTGTGTTTTCTTATGTAGTTGTGGTATAATTGACTCAATCGATGCTTGATTGGTGGGTTCGTAGCGGTGGGGGCTAGGGATATTTTTGTATGTTCTGTTCATTTATCACTATATATTCTTTTATAGGATTAGTGTGGTAGGCATGTCTTATAACTCGATTTGCAGCCTTAGTGTGCGAACGGCCATGTTCGTACCAGCCTGAAGGTAGGATTGCAGGCAAGGTTCTGTGTTTCCCATCCATTTATTTCATATGTATATATTATCTATAGGAATAGTATGGATTATTAAAATGATTATTGGCGAGATGAAGTATGTTTTGTGGGATGATGCAGCACCTACGGTCGAGAATCTATCTACCCCATATTGCATTATCCAGTTTTGAAACATTTATACCAGTGTTCCATTGATGCGTTTTTCCAATAGCGAAAATACCTGAGCGATATGGATTTACTTTGAGGTAAAATATAATGTTATGTATACTTAGTGATTATCGATTGATTTATGTTAAATTTGCGCTTTTTTTGGAATTTCGATCAGTTAACTCATACAGTTTTAGGCATTTAGGGTATTTTAGGCTTGCAGCTTCCACATTATTTCAGGCATAAGGGGGTCGGTTGTTGCATCATTGTGGTAGTTTTATATGTATATATGACATATCTGTTACGATTTAGCCGAAGTTACTTTAGTTAATGAGATGTTAATTTATCCATGTTTTGGACCGAAGTTGTGTGTAATTTCATTAGATTTTTGTATGTACTATACCGTATTTACTATAGGTTTCAGTTACGTCACCTGCATGTCTTGGTATCTTATACACATTTCTTGTTTGTTTGGTTAAATGATAATTCATTCTCATTCATCACGTTTTTAATGTATGTTTTGGGTACGGTAGAGAATTAATCTTCTTGCTTTGTTTTATCTCGTGAGATTCAGTATAGGTCTTCCAGTTTTGTAGGTTCTCTGTTGAATTTCCATCTTCAATGCAATTTGTTGGTTATTTATACAATATCAGAATATATTATGTATGTCTCTACATTATAGAACATTATTTCAGGTCTAATTTAGGTACATATTGTTCATTTATAGTGTTTTATATATCTTCTTTCATCCTGATACAATATTTGAAGTAGTTATTATAAATATAGAACAAACGATTTGTTACAAACTTGGTCTTGCTGTTATTGTATTGTATATTTATTGTACGACTATTCTTCAATATTTAGGAGGAGTTAGAGAGTCCCCTAGGCAAAAGCTCATTCTGTTTATTCTTGTTTGTGTAAATGGACCAATTTATTAGGATGGATACCATAATGTAGTACAATTTTTATTTGAATTATAGCAGAGTAGAGAACCTTATTTAGCTATTTATATATTCATTATTGATGTTATGTTTTTTTTCCACGAGAATCATAGGATTGTATGTTTAAGAGGTGTGAGTCCGTACTGCATCTTTGTGGAATTTTCGTCATTGATCCCTAGCAAATGTGTAGTTTAACGTTTAGATGATAATTTTCTGGATGGATGGGTCCTAGTGTAAAGTTGGTTTATACTTTTTGGTCGTCATTTTGGAGTTCATCCATGTTCAACGTGAATTATGTACGTTCTTGTAGACGTCGATCTTGAGTTTCATGAGCTTGTAGTGTTTTACTTAAGTCATCAGTAAACAGAACCCAAGCTTTTTATGGCCACACACTCTCTAAGACTCATTCTTGACCACTGTACATGTGTATAGATTTTGGTTATGTCCAGGATGTATCTCCGTTCGAGGCTGTTCAGAGACGATGGGTTAACAGATGCGAGGTACGTCTGTGGCATCGTATCATGACTGTGAGTTACCTCTAAATTTGTTATATATCAGTGATAGATTGATGAGAAGTGACCTAGTAAAGCATTAAAGAGTTCATTTCATAACACAGTAGGCTTGGATTTGTACTCTCAGAGGCATAGCATCAGTTAGGTCTAGGAATTTATTATAGATTTGAATGGTATGATAGTATTAAATAACATTTTTTAGATTAACTCAGCGTTAAATGTCAGTTATTTTTGGTATGGCTGTTATGTTAGTATACGATCTTAGTCATGAACCAGATCACGTCGGTTATTGGACTAGGATTAATCATCTGGGTGCGATAGGATACACCGTACATAATAGTTAATCGTTGTTGCTTAGGGTAGAGTAGAAAATCTTATTTAGCTATTGTATAGTTAGTGTTATACATTTTGATTTGAAATCATAGGAATATATCGGTATTCGATATAAATTTGCCTATTTTCATGTTATGTTGGGTATAAAATACGCTTATTGGGATGAAATGATTCAAAAATTTGGTGTGTCTCCCCTCTCTACACTGGATTTGGGTCCGGTTCCATATTGCCTTGGAGAACTATCTTACCGGATTTGTGTTGAGTGTTAGTGTTGAAATTCTTCAATATTGAATGTACATCTCAGTTATGTTATCCAATCGCAGGCCTCTGCTAGATGCTTATTCCCGCAAGTCTTACTTTTATAATTGTTTGTATTTCGTTTGCAGATTAGCCCCTTTGAAGTTTTTGATTAATTCACGCTTTTGTTTTGAGACTGCGTTCCCATTCAGAATATTTGACATCTTCGACCATTCACCAGATCTACTGTAGCATTTTTCACTGAAGGTCTGTAATAATCACTATAATCCTAACTCATTCTAACCTAAAATTACTAAGTATTGAATATTATTCCCCGTTTCATACATATGTTGAGTATTTTTCTTCATTGATTTAACCTTCATCCTCATCAAATCTAACCATTTGGCCCTGTAGTTTTACCAATCTTTACCAGATTGTGTGCCTACATTTAAATATATATTTTTTCAATTCGCTTGTTACATGTACAATAATATCGACCAGTCCCGAGTAATGTTAGGTCATCGCTCGTTTGTGGACTTTCGTGTTCAAAACGTTTATGTAAGCTTACCCCATACGTCAGTGAGTGTTACGAATGTTAAAGCGTTAGCAAGATTTATGTACGTTTTTACAGTTGGAATATGATTTTTTTTGTAGTGTTGGACGTTTTGCTCCAACCATTTTCGTCTATTATATCAAATATTGAATGAATCCACTCCAACAATTTTTTCACACAGATCTGCTATGTAAAGTCCGCAATCCACAAGATCTAGGATATAAACCATGTCAAAGGTACATAATTAGCGAAATATATATCATTGTACGATAACATAGATCAAATTTCGATGAATGCAAAAAGGATTACCATACAATGACGAATACATTATTACCTAGGCAACTTAACCTATTCTATCCTATAGTTATGCATTTTTAATCAAGTTTGATGGTTATGTATGATATTGATATGTATGAATCTCTCCACTATGGCTGTATATTTACCATATCAAAACCGGTTGAATACATTTTCTCCAATTTAATCCAGCAAGAAACCTTCTGCAGATGTTTGGATTCCAGAATTTATCGATAGCTCTGTTACGTTACATGCTCGGATGAGACTCAGCAGGTAAGATCCTAGAGAACTATTGCATATTAATTTGTTACATTTTTAATGTGGGTCAGTTGTACGCGATGTTAGGTTCAAAGATCTAGTCATTCTAACCAACTTATCCAATAATTATATATTTTTTCTTTCAAGTTTGATGGATATGTATGATATTTAGTCATCATTTTGTGCGATGTACGTATCAAATCCCTCCCACACGGCTCTATTTTATCGTAGTTTTTCTTCTAATGTCACACACCAGGTACACACATTCACGCTTTTTACGCATATGCAGGTCCAGGCATGGTATAATGATGTCGTATACAGGGATAGTTACCGATACAATGTAGACACACGCACACACACACACACACATTTTGATTGCATATACAGGATCGGTTTCCATCTGAGGCACTTTAACTCTGATATATGTTTTTTTCCATTAGAACAAAATCCCTTGTTATTGTTACAAGATATTTATTGTGGACCACCTTCACGTCATGATAGGTGAAAAGAACTTAGCATCTTATCCTGTCCTATCCTCATCTATCCAGGAATTATATAGCATCGATCGAGTTTTCGTGCATAAATTTGTTACTTTTCTATCGATTTATGATATATTCATTTATATCCTGTCCACTTGGCTCTACATTTTGATATAGCCTATTCACACCCATCAAAACCTAACATAACCTAACTTAATGTATGGTGTTCAGTCATTGCTATATACATATGAAGCCCTCCAAACGACTCTAAATATTACTTTAACATATATGCTTTTGATTTTGTTGTCACTCTCATCCCATATAAGTTAGAAGAGAGGACCCATTTTCAATCTTAGATGGTTTGAATGTTACGGGTAATTCATATTATTTTTGATTTTGACACAATTCTACGTCACTTTAACATATTATTCACACCCATCATAACCTGGCCTGATATATACATATGAACCTCTCCATACAATTCTAAATATCACTCTAACATACATGTTATTTATTTTGTTGTCACTCTCGAGTCATATATGTTACCAGAGAATCCCCCATTTCCAAACTTAAATGGATTGAATGCTACAAGTATTTCAAATTGTATTCAGTTTCATACAAACGGACACATATCTCACACTATGTTTTTCTTAATTTACTTCAATATCTCCGCCTAACTCTACAACCTTTGACAACTTGCATCTCTGAATTTTCATTTTCTCTTTCCAATATTTTTCTTATCCCTAACGATGACTTCGTTTCAAGATCTGATCGGACGCTGATTTATATCATACCATTCTGTAACACATCTAGATCATTTACCCCGAGCTAGGTTTTCTGGCATCATTTCAACCCTTGAAACAAAATTTTTCTTCTGATTTCGAAGATTCGATGTTACCTCCGACTGTCACCATGTTCACAATTCATTACTTAACCTTCGAGTTTAGGATAATATAAACATTTCGTTGAGAACATACATAGTTTTTATTAGTATTTATTAGCATTATTTACAGACCTTGCTGCCATCATCGATATCATATACCTGGTGTTTGATATTTGAACAGCATTGTTCGTCATCCAACAGTACTTTTCATCACTATATTTCAGTATACTCTCAAAATCTATCATATACTCCATCATATCTTTGATGCGGATAACGAAGGCTATTCCGTTCCCGTGTGTCAATAAATTTATTACTTCTTCTTCTTGAACTTAATTATTCGATTTTTTTCAAATTCAAAGTCATTCTGAGATTCATCATTGAGAAATTTTGCATACGTTCCAGTTTCTCTTTTTTTCTTAGGTATAATCTGTTGTCCACTACCTCAGCTGTATTACAATCATGATGAAGATTTTAGTCTTGGATCATATAAATTATCGAGATTTGCTTCTCTTATCCCCTCCCCCTCCCCCTCTCCCAAACTTACTTACATACGAATGTAACGCGTCCACATTAGTTTCCCAAAGCAGACTTCCTTTTTCCTGCATACATTTATGAATGATATCTCCCACTCTTTTGATTCTTAATTGTCTATTCTGAGATAACTGTTATTTTCCACACTAATCAATATTTATTCGAACCGACTCGTATCAACTTTGGAGATTTCTCCTTCCAGCACTTGTAAACAAAATTTTGAGATATGAATGTTCAGTTTTTGTTCTTTTATGACGAAATGTGTGTATCCGCTCGATCTCAACGAATAACTGACTCCATTCTTGATTACCAGCTAGATATTATAAGTTGATTACATGTGGTTTTTCGTATAACATTTGACCTAACATTTCTCACCTAGGTCATCAACTGTGTATATGTATAGGGCTGAGTACGTATGTGAATGTGAATATTCAAACGTATGTACGTGCTACATGAGTTAAAATATATAACACAAATTTAATATTCAAAATTTCAATGAAATTTCAAATTTTCGAGGGATGACAGAGCCAAGTCTGTATTTTGCAGTGAGAACGTGGCTATTTAAGTAAGGTGACATCCCTTGAAAATTTGAAATTGCTTTGAAATTTTGAACATTAAATTTGTGTTATATATTTTAACTCATTTAACACGTACATACGCTTGAATATTCACATTATTCACATTCAACAATAGATATATAAATAGCTAAATAAGGTTCTCTACTCTGCTATAATTTACATAAAAAATGTACTACATTATGGTATCCATCCTAATAAATCGGTCCATTTACACAAACAAGAATAAACAGAATGAGCTTTTGCATGGGGACTCTCTAACTCCTCCTAAATATTGAAGAATGGTCGTACAATAAATATACAATACCCTAACAGCAAGACCAAGTTTGTAACAAATCGTCTGTTCTGTATCTATAATAATTACGTCAAATATTGTATCAGGATGAAAGAAGATACATAAAACACTATAAATGAACAATATGTACCTAAATTAGACCTGAAATAAGGTTCTATAATCTAGAGACATACGTAATATATTCTGATATTGTATAAATAACCAACAAATTGCATTGAAGATGGAAATTTAACAGAAAACCTACAAAACTGGAAAACCTATACTGAATCTCACGAGATAAAACAAAGCAAGATGATTAATTCTCTACCATACCCATAACATACATAAAAAACTTGATGAATGAGAATGAATTATCATTTAACCAATCAAACAAGAAATGTGTATATGATACCAAGACATGCAGGCGACGTAACTGAAACCTATAGTAAAAACAGTATAGTACATACAAAAATCTAATTAAATTACCCACAACTTCGGTTCAAAACAGGGATAAATTAACATCTCCTCAACTAAAGTAACTACGGCTAAATCGTAACAGATGTGTCATATATACATATAAAACTATCACAATGATGCAACAACCAACCCCCTTATGCCTGAAATAATGTGGAAGCTGCAAGCCTAAAATACCCTAAAATGCCAAAAACTGTATGAGCCAACTGATCAAAATTCCAAAAAATGAGCAAATTCAACATAAATCAATCGATCATTACTATGTATACATAACATAATATTTTAACCTACAGTAAATCCATATCGTTCAGGTATTTTCGCCATTGGAAAGACGCATCAATGGAACACTGATATAAATGCTTCAAAACTGGATAATGCAATATGGGGTAGATAGATTCTCGACCGTAGGTGCTGCATCATCCCACAATACATACTTCATCTCGCCAATAATCATACTAATAGTCCATACTATTCCTATAGATAATATATTCATATGAAATATATAGATGGGAAACACAGAACCTTGCCTGCAATCCTACCTTCAGGCTGGTACAAACAGGGCCGTTCGCACACTAAGGCTGCAAATCGAGTTATAAGACATGCCTACCACACTAATCCTATAAAAGAATATATAGTGATAGATGAACAATACATACAAAAATATCCCTAGCCCCCACCGCTATGAACCCACCAATCAAGCGTCGATTGAGTCGATTATACCACAACTAGATAAGAAAACACACGTATATGTTCACATAAAAATTTAGAATTATAATCCATACATAAATATATAACGATATATATTCACTGACAACGTAGCAAACGTGACACGGAAACAAATTTATAAGACAATAAACAGGTAAGAGCAAACTCACATATTCTTCCAGGAGCGTATCCAACTTTTTGCCTAGGGGATCCCTACGCCCCGCCCCACCTGAAATTTGGAATAACACTAATCCTACCAGAATCGAATAATTATATATAACGATCAACAGTTAGTGTCCAATTATACTCCACTACAACCATCTGAAGAAGAAAAAACGTATATATAAATACAATGAATATCATAAATACACTATAATTAAAATGTTTTCAATATAAAAACTGTCAATCAAGGCCGCAAGCCTGCGTCCATCCCGCCGTTCCCCTTCCGTCCCCCCTTCCGGTCTCCCCCCCTGGGGGTTCTGCGCGAACGCTCGGTGAGGCAAAGTTGCATGCATCGCGTCCTACCCCGACGGCTCTTTTATCCCTATCTATAATCCTTCACTAAAGCGCGTTTCGTAGTTATACTGCAGCGAGAGCTGCACTTCTGGTCGGTTATAGAACTCAACGATTGCCTGGAGTACCGTGAAAAATTGGCCAACTTTGATGGACTGTGGATCACTTCCAATCCACAAAATGCCTGCTTTACCAGGCTACCAATTTCTGCTCAGCCAGACCTGGGATTACATGCCCGGTCAATAAAGGACCAAGTACAGTGGCCAGGTTCATAACTGGCCGCTGTAATCATGGTGAGCTGTGGTCACGCTAAGTAGTAATCATTTCGAATGGCCGCCTCAGTCAATGCTGCAGGAATATCTCCGCGTGTCTTTGCTTCGTGGCAGCTTTATATTCTACATGAGATTCTTCTCTTTAATATATATGTTCTGTTCGATTTATTGAAGGTCTTCAATATGCATGAAAAATGCTTCCAGTCGTTTATGGAATATGTTATAAGAAAATTGAAGTCTTCCACTGTGTATATTTTTAAATAAAAGTTCGAAGAGTTTATAATATAGATAAGTAAAAAACCGTTATTGTAGAGTGTTAATGTTAAGACATCTTTTTACACCGATAAATGCGTAATTAATTAAATTCTCATGAGATGTCCTCACCACTATAAAACACTGGAATTGATGAGCTACTCAATGCACCTTTTCAACGACAAACAAATTCCTGATTATGTTCCGCAGTCAATTTAATAATCAAAATAAAATGTGTAAATGGCTCGTTCATGAGTACCCAATTTACTAAACGAATTTTCTAGTGAGTGTATCCCAAATACATCAAAGACTGCAACGGACAGCCTCTTATTAATCCCCATATCCATCAATTAAATTAACTGAAGCTCTCAGTGAACACGGAGGCAGGATAATGAATACAGGCAATGAGAGAAATTCCTGAAAGTAACATTTATGCCCTTAAGTGCTTTCCCGCCCTTGGCGTCCCGTCGAGAAACGGGATAGCAGTGGGTGGAGAGGGAGGGCCTGGTCATCATGACGAGGCGGGGGTAAACCAGTCACGCTGTCGGCCCCTGCTGCTGACACGGACCTAGGACCGCACTCGTAACCCAGAGTATGTGTTGTGGGCTTCTAACCGGACACTTTATCGCAAAAAGGCTGTGTTATGTGAGTGTGAGCGTGTGTGATGCGACTTGCCGTCGACCACCCACCATATTGGGTTATTTGGCCAAGTGTCAGTATCTGTAACATACATTTCATACATCCGATGAATATGTTTGGATGAATATTTGAGTTTTGTTCACTGTAAATGCTTGAAAAGCTCTCGATGCCTTTTTATTATTTTATCCTGTTGCAGGTACTCTAGCTGTCGCTTCATGACAGCATCTGGTAAAAAAATTGGTACGTGTTCAATGGCTATCTTCATGCCCACTGATGATTTTTTCTCCAGAAATTTGGTTATAATTAACTTAATGTTATCATCGAAACTGCACCTTCTTTTATGTATCTCTTTTGACTAGGGTAGAGGCTGAAAAAAAAACGTATTCCCACCGTTGGGCCCTACGCTTTAAGACACAAGCCTCATAATATTTCTTCTTTGAATCACTGCTTGAGATTAGATGGGCTCCGTGCACAGATCAAATGAACGCATTGGTACATAATATGGGAATTATCATGAGATTTCTAAGGTGTTTCTATTCCCCTACAAATGTTCAAATTAGCATGTGTCGTTACTCCGAAGAAAACATGTTGCAGACTGCTGGACCACTATTTGCTCCAATGAGAAATTCTTGATCTCTTGTTTTAAATTTCAGTAATTCGAACCAACCAGAACAAAGTTGACGAGGATGTGGGATCATAACCCTAAAAATAGGAAAATCGATTTCCATCAATATCTTTTTGATGCGACCAACCTATTACGCGTCTATTGACTAATGTAATCATGAACAGCAACCTCATCAAAGACGAAGTATTCCATGTAAAGCGGTTGTCCCTCTGTAGTGTTCGAGTGCCTACTCTTAAAAGAACAATGAATCAGAGGCCAATTAGTGGCAAAGACAGATACTTGCTAGCTGGTGCATAGCCCTTGGTATTTCTATAGGTACACGTTCTATCAGTGATACAAACATCAAACTTTAAAAAGTGACTACCAGTGTCCCTTCAGTGGGATCATCCGTGTGCGTGTATGTGTTTTGGTTCATCTATGCATATATGCAGGCATACACGGCTCTAGGTTCATTCGTACACGAATGCGTACAATATTTTATTAGCGATGCTGCAACAGAAACTTTAACAGTAACGGATTAACTGCACTGGTGATACACGAACCGCAGTCCAATTGCAGATTTTAGGGGTAATGGATTGGTCATTCCATTATTTAATGACAATCATGTTATTGTATGGCTGCTTATTAATAGCTTCTCCAATTTGAAGAGGTAATAAAGGTCATGTCAAATATTTATACTCGAATGCCTGTTGTGGGTCTATCCTAATTGCTGTACTTCGATTAATAGGTCACCTTAAAGACGGTAGGAAAGTGTACAGGGCCTTGACACGTAGACACGTATGTAAGTGAATTCACCTTCATGATCTTCACTCTGCTTAAAACCTCCGCCGAACACGTTCACACGCATTTGGTGCGCTTTCCTCTGCTCACTTGCACGTTCTATTCGTTTACAATAAAACCAAGAATTCACACTACTCCAACTTACGTCTTATTTCATGCTGATCATAATTATGTAACTTTGACGAGTATTAACACTGAAAGATGCACAACTATTGGAAAAAATTTATAAAAAATTACGAACACAGTGATATTTCAAGCATTTATTGCAATTACTAAACGTATCGAGGAAGAAATAACTGTTGATAATCATATTTGGTACTCGTTCGACAATCGAATTGTTTTTTAACGTCCGGTGCCGAACACAGGAAAGAAAAGTCAATTAAAAAGAATGACATGTTCCATGTCGCATTTGAGTGATTTCACTAAACTAACATAGCAAGTCTTCACACGAAAGTGATCTCACCCAAGTATTTGTCCTTGAGTAACCGCCCCTTAACATGAACCAGGGGATGAAAAATTATTGACTATTCTCTATTAGGATTTGCGCTGCTATAAAACACCAAAAAATATTGCTCAAAAATTAATTAAACGATGTATTATAGATACTGATACATATTTTGATAGGATAGCCGGGGCCGCCGTCTGACAAACGCACCCAAATCGACGGACAAATCCGAAATAGAGCCACTAGTAGAAGTACGATCAATATTGTATTGGTATTGGTTCTCAATATTGTATATTAATTCAAAAGCATATATATACACATATATTAATATA
>SDVV010015533.1:0-14499 GCA_016164225.1 Gammarus roeselii | reverse complement strand
ACTGACATGAGCTGAACTGTTAGAGTACTCACCGGGGAGGATATTAGAGTAAGTACACTGACATGAGCTGAACTGCTAGAGTACTCACTGGGGAGGATCTTAGAGTAAGTACACTGACATGAGCTGAACTGTTAGAGTACTCACTGGGGAGGATCTTAGAGTAAGTACACTGACATGAGCTGAACTGTTAGAGTACTCACCGGGGAGGATATTAGAGTAAGTACACTGACATGAGCTGAACTGTTAGAGTACTCACCGGGGAGGATATTAGAGTAAGTACACTAGCATTGAGCGTGAAAATCAAGCCAGCCGAGAACTTCTTAAATTGACAATGGCTACGGAAAGATGATTTACTGAGTTGGTGGAACAGAGAAGTTGGAGAAGGATAGTTATAAGAGCAGTTAAAAAGATTTGAAGGTGATTTGACGAAATTATTTGGAGAAAGATGGTTATGAGTGCAATTAAAAAGATTTTAGGATGATGTGGCTAAACAATTTGGAGAAAGATAGTTATGAGTGCACTTAAAAAGATTTTAAGGTGATGTGGCGAAACAATTTGACGAAGGATTGGTATGAGTGCAGTTAGGATGATTTTGAGGTGATATGACTATACAATTTGAAGAAGGACAATTATGAGTGCAATAATAAAGATTTGAAGGTGATGTGACGCAACAGTTTGGAGAAAAATGATTATGAGTGCAATTAAAAAGATTTTAGGATGATGTGGCGAAACAATTAGGAGAAAGATGGTTATGAGTGCAGTCAGGAAGATTTCGAGGTGATATGACGCAACAATTTGGAGAAGGATTGGTATGAGTGCAGTTGAAAAGATTTGAAGGTGATGTGACGAAACAATTTGGAGAAGGATGGTTATGAGTGCAATTAAATAGATTGTAAGGTGATGTGACCAAACAATTTGGACAAGGATGGTTATGAGTGCAGTTAAACAATTTTAAGGTGATGTGCCGGAACAATTTGGAGAACGATGATTATGAGTGCAGTTAGGAAGATTTTGAGGTGATATGACGAAACAATTTGAAGAAGGATTGGTATGAGTGCAGTTAAAAAGATTTGAAGGCGATGTGACGAAACAATTTAAAGAAGGATTGGTATGAGTGAAGTTAAAAAGATTTGAAGGTGATGTGACGAGACAATTTGGAGAAGGATGGTTATGAGTGCAATTAAATAGATTTTGAGGTGATGTGACGAAACAATTTGGAGGAGGATGGTTATGAGTGCAGTTAAAAAGATTTGAAGTTGATGTGACGAAATAATTTGGAGAATGATGGTTATGGGTGCAGTTAGAAAGATTTTAGGGTTATGTGACGAAAAAAATTCGAGAAGGATGGTTACGAGTGCAGTTAAAAAGATTTGAAGGTGATGTGACGAAACAATTTGAAGAAGGATCGTTATGTGCGCAGTTAAATAAATTGTAAGATGATGTGACGAATTAATGTCAAGTCAAATAAGGGTAATGCAACAGAGGTCAATCAAAAAGCAGGAGAGTCAGAAATACACATGTGTATTAAAAGGTTTGTTAGAACAATATTTTTGTGTATGTCTTATTTCCTAACAACGTCTCATTAGGGCACTGATCACGGTATGATCGTCATGTCGTGATCTTTCTTCTTTCCTAACAGCATCTCATTAGGCCACTGATCAGGGTATGATCGTCATGTCGTGATCTTTCTTCTTTCCTAACAGCATCTCATTAGGCCACTGATCAGGGTATGATCGTCATGTCGTGATCTTTCTTCTTTCCTAACAGCATCTCATTAGGCCACTGATCAGGGTATGATCGTCATGTCGTGATCTTTCTTCTTTCCTAACAGCATCTCATTAGGCCACTGATCAGGGTATGATCGTCATGTCGTGATCTTTCTTCTTTCCTAACAGCATCTCATTAGGCCACTGATCAGGGTATGATCGTCATGTCGTGATCTTTCTTCTTTCCTAACAGCATCTCATTAGGCCACTGATCAGGGTATGATCGTCATGTCGTGATCTTTCTTCTTTCCTAACAGCATCTCATTAGGCCACTGATCAGGGTATGATCGTCATGTCGTGATCTTTCTTCTTTCCTAACAGCATCTCATTAGGCCACTGATCAGGGTATGATCGTCATGTCGTGATCTTTCTTCTTTCCTAACAGCATCTCATTAGGCCACTGATCAGGGTAAGGTCGCCATATCGTGATCCCTCTTATTTCCTAATGCTGATTAGTTGCAACGATTTCTTTGTAACGCTACCAGTAATTCATTTCGTCAAGGCTCAATTATTCATGTATGTATATAAGTTATCAACCTCATACAAAACAAATATGGCTAATCCCAGTTTTCATCCGTACAGAGTTTATTACATTGATGCCATAACGAGAATTATAACACTGCACCTCAACACTAGTAGCCTTTTATTACATTGATGCCATAACGAGAATTGTTACACTACATCACATTAATAGTAGCCTTTCATTTCATTGATGCCATAACGATCATTATTACACTGCACCACAAACTAGTGGCCTTTTATCACATTGATGTCATAACGAGAATTATTACACTGCACCACAACACTAGTAGCCTTTTATTACATTGATGCCTTAACGATAATTATTACACTGTACCACAACACTAGCAGCCTTTTATTACATTGATGTCATGACAAGAATTATTACACTGCCACACAACACTGGTAGTCTTATATTACATTGATACCATAAAGAGAATTTTTACACTGCACCACAACACTAGTAGTCTTTTATTACATTATTGCTATAATGTGAATTATTACACTGCACCACAACATTAATAGCCTCTTATTACAGTGATGACATAACGAAAATTATTACACTGCACCACAAAACTAGTAGCCTTGTATTACATTGATGCCATAACGAGAATTATTACACTGTACCACAACACTAGTAGCCTTTTATTACGTTATTGCTATAATGTGAATTATTGCACTGCACCACAAAATTAGTAGCCTTTTATTACATAGATGTCATTACGAGAATGATTACATTGCACCGCAAAAGTACTAGCTTTTTATTACATTTATGCCATAACGAGAATCATTACTCTGCACCACAACACTAGTAGCCTTTTATTTATTGATGCCATAACGACAATTATTACACTGCACCACAACTCTAGCAGCCTTTCATTACATTTGTGAAACAACGAGAATTATTACACTGCACCCCAACACTAGTAACCTTTTATTACATTGAAGCTATAACGCAAATTATTACACTGCACCACAACACTAGTAGCCTATTTTAACATTGATGTCATAACGAGAATTATTACACTGCACCACAACACTAGTAGCCTTTTATTGAATTGATGTTATAACAAGAAATATTACTTTGCACCACAACTCTAGTAGCATAGTATTACATTGATGTCATAACGAGAAATATTACACTGCACCACAAAAATAGAAGCATTTTATTACATTGATACCATAACGCGAATTATTACACCTCACCACAACACTAGTAGCCTTTTATTACATTGATGTCATACGAGAATTATTACACTGCCCCACAACACTAGTAGCCTTTTATTACATTGATGCCATAACGAGAATTATTACACTGCACCACAACACTAGAAGCATTTTACTACATTGATACCATAACGCGAATTATTACATCGTACCATAACACTAGTTACCTTTCATTACATTGATGCCATTCGCAAATTATTACACTGCCCCACAACACTAGTAGCCTTTTGTAACATTGATGACATAACAGAATTATTACACTGCACCACAACACTAGCAGCCTTTTATTACATTGATGACATAACGAAAATTATTACACTGCACCCCAAAACTAGTAGCCTTGTACTACATTGATGCCATAACGAGAATTATTACACTGTACTACATATTACATTGATGCCATAACAATAATTAATGCACTGCACCACAACACTAGTAGCCATTTATTACATTGATGCCATAACGAGAATCATTATACTGCACAACACCACTAGTAGCCTTTTATTACATTGATGCCATAACGCGAATTATTACACTGCACCACAACACTAGTAGTCTTTTATTACATTGATGCCATAACGCAAATTGTTACACTGCACCACAACATTAGTGTCCTTAAATAACATTGATGTCATGACGCGAATTATTACATCGCAGCACAACACTAGTAGCCTTTTGTCACATTTGATGCCATAACGAGAATTATTACACCGCTACAACACTAGAAGTCTTCTATTACACTGATGCCATACGAGAATTATTACACTGCCCCACAACACTAGTGGCCTTTTATTACATTGATGCCATAACGCGAATTATTACACTGTACCACAACACCAGTCCCATTTTATTACATTGATGTGATACGAGAATTATTACACTGCCCCACAACACTAATAGCCTTTTATAACATTGATGACATTACAGAATCACTACACTGCACCACAACACTAGCAGCCTTTTGATACATTGATGACATAACGAAAATTATTACACTGCACCACAAAACTAGCAGCCTTGTAATGCATTGATGCCATAACGAGAATGATTACACTGTTCCACAACACTAGAAGCCTTTTATTACATTGATGCCATAACGATAATTATTGCACTGCACTACAACACTAGTAGCCTTTCATTACATTGATGCCATAACGAGAATCATTACACTGCACAACAACACTAGTAGCCTTTTATTACATTGATGCCACACCGCGAATTATTACACTGCACCACAACAATAGTAGTCTTCTATTACATTAATGCCATAACGCGAATTATTACACTGCATCACAACATTAGTAGCCTTTCATAACATTGATATCATGATGCGAATTATTACATTGCAGCACAACACTAGTAGCCTTTTATTACATTGATGCAATAACGAGAATTATTACACTGCGCTAAAACACTAGTAGCCTTTTGTTACATTGATGCCATAACGCGAATTATTACACTGCACCATATAACTAGTAGCCTTTTATTACATTGATGTCATAACGAGAATGATTACACTACACCGCAACACTAATAGCTTTTTATTACATTGATGCCATAACGAGAATTATAAGCTTGCACCAAAACACTAGTAGCTTTTTATTACATTGATGCCATAACGACAATTATTTCATTTCACCCCAACACTAGTAGCCTTTTATTACATTGATGCCATAACTAGAATTATTACATTGAACCACAACAATAGTAGCCTTTTATTACATTGATTCCTCAACGAGAATTATTACAAAGCACCACAACACTAGTAGCCTTTCATTACATTGATGAAATAACGAGAATTATTACAATGCACCCCAACACTGGTAGCCTTTTATTACATTGATGGTATAACGCGAATTATCACACTGCACCACACCACTAGTAGCCTTTTATCACATTGATGCCATAACGAGAAATATTACACTGCACCACAACACTAGTAGCCTTATATTACATTGAACCTATAACGCGAATTATCACACTGCACCACAACACTAGTAACCTATTTTAACATTGATGTCATAAGGAGAATTATCACACTGCACCACAACACTAGTAGCCTTTTATTGAATTGATGTTATAACAAGAAATATTACTTTGCACCAAAACCCTAGGAGCCTTTCATTACCTTGATGTCATAACGAGAATTATTACACTATACCGCAACACTAGTAGCCTTTCATTACATTGATGCCATAACGAGAATTATTACACTGCCACATAACACTAGTAGCCTTTTGTTACATTGATGTCATAACGTGAAATATTACACTGCACCACAAAACTAGAAGCATTTTATTACATTGATACCATAACGCGAATTAGTACACCGCACCACAACACCAGTAGCCTTTTATTACATTGATGCCATACGAGAATTATTACACTGCCCCACAACACTAGTAGCCTTTTATTACATTGATGCCATAACGAGAATTATTACACTGCACAACAAAACTAGAAGCATTTTACTACATTGATACCATAACGCGAATTATTACACCGTACAACAACACTAGTAACCTTTTATTATATTGATATCGTACGAGAATTATTACACCGCCCCACAACACTAGTTGCCTTTTATAACATTGATTACATAACAGAATTATTACACTGCACCACAACACTAGCAGCCTCATATTACATTGATGCCATAACGCGAATTATTACACTGCCCCACATCACTAGTAGCCTTTTATTACCTAGATGCCATAACGAGAATTATTACACTTCACCACAACACAAGTAGCCTCATATTACATTGATGTCATAACGAGAATTATTACACTGCACCACAACACCAGTAGCCTTATATTACATTGATGCCATAACGCGAACTATTACACTGCACCACAACACTAGTAGCCTCTCATTTCATTGATGCAATAACGAGGACAATTTTACTGCACCACATAACTAGTAGCCTTTATTAACATTGATGCAATAACGAGAATTATTACACTGCACCACAACACTAGTAGCCTTTATTAACATTGATGCAATAACGAGAATTATTACAATGCGCCACAACACTAGTAGCCTTTTATTTTATTGATGCCAAAATGAGAATAATTACGCTGCACCTGACACCATTAGCCTTTTATTACATTGATGCCATAACGAGAATTATAATACTGCACCACAACACTAGTAGCCTTTAATTTCAATGATGTCATAACGAGAATTATTACACTGGACCACAACACTACTAATCTTTTATTACATTGATGTCATAACGAGAATTATTACACTGCACCACAAAACTAGTAGCCTTTCATTACATTGATGCCATAACGAGAAATATTACACTGCTCCACATCACTAGTAGCCTTTTATTACCTAGATGCCATAACGCGAATCATTACACTTCACCACAACACAAGTAGCTTTATATTACATTGATGCCATAACGAGAATTATCACACTGCACCACAACACTAGTAGCCTTATATTTCATTGATGCCATAACGCGAATTATTACACTGCACCACAACACTAGTAGCCTTATATTACATTAATGTTATAACGCGAACTATTACACTGCACCACAACACTAGTAGCCTTATATTTCATTGATGCCATAACGCGAATTATTACACTGCACCACAACACTAGTAGCCTTCCATTACATTGATGCCATAACGAAAATTATTACACTGCACCACAAAACTAGAAGCCTTTTATTACATTAATGCCATATTGAGAATTTTTACACTGCACCACATTAATATCAGCCTTCTATTACATTGATGCAATAACATAATTATTACACTGCACCACAACACTAGTAGCCTTTTAATACATTGATGCCAAAACGCAAATTATTATGCACCACGACACTCGTAGCCTTCCATTACATTGATGAAATAACGAGAATTATTTCAGTGCACCCCAACACTGGTAGCCTTTTATTACATTGATGCCATAACGCGAATTATTACACTGCACTACAACACTAGTAGCCTTCTTTTACATTGATGCCATAACTAGAATTATTACCTTGCATTACAACACTAGTAGCCTGTTATTACATTGACTCCTTAACGAGAATTATTACAAAGCACCACAACACTAGTAGCCTTATATTACATTGATGCTATAACGCGAATTATTACACTGCACCACAACACTAGTAGCCTATTATAACATTGATGCCATAACGAGAATTATTACTTCGCACCACAACACTAGTAGCCTTATATTGAATTGATGTTATAACAAGAAATATTACTTTGCACCACAACACTAGTAGCCTTGTATTACATTGATGTCATAACGAGAAATATTACACTGCACCACAAAAATAGAAGCATTTTATTACATTGATACCATAACGAGGTTTATTACACCGCACCACAACACTAGTAGCCTTTTATTACATTGATGCCATACGAGAATTATTACACTGCCCCACAACACTAGTAGCCTTTTATTACATTGATGCCATAGCGAGAATTATTACGCTGCACCACTACACTAGAAGCATTTTACTACATTGATACCATAACGCGAATTATCACACTGTACCATAACACTAGTAACCTTTTATTACATTGATGCCATAACAAGAATTTGTACACTGCAACACAACACTAGTAGCCTTTTATCACATTGATGCAATAACGCAAATGATTACACTGCACCACAACACTAGTAGCCTTCTATCACATTGATGCTATAACAAGAATTATTACTCTGCACCACAACACTAGTAGCCTTGATCCTATCATCAACACACGGTTAGGCGTATCTGTGCATTGAAAAAGTACTATTGAGGGTAGAATTGTGCAAATATCATTGCCATCAGTAAGTCTTTTCAGTTCCGCTGAAGTGCGAACCATTCAATTGTAATGACATTACTCCCATCGTTGCTCCCATCGTTACTCCCATCGTTACTCCCTTCGTTACTCCCATCGTTACTTCAATCGGTACTCCCATCGTTACTCCCATAGTTTCTGCCATCGTTACTCCCATCGTTACTCATATTGTTACTCCCATCGTTACTCCTATCGTTACTCTCATCGTTACTCCCATCGTTACTCCCATCGTTACTTCCATCGTTACTTCCATCGTTACTCCCATCGTTACTCCCATCGTTACTCCCATCGTTACTCCCATCGTTACTCCCATCGTTACTCCCATCGTTACTCCCATCGTTACTCCTATTGTTACTCTCATCGTTACTCTCATCGTTACTCCCGTCGATACTCCCATCGTTACTCCCATAGTTACTTCCATCGTTAGTCCCATCGTTACTCCCATCGTTACTCCCATTGGTACTCCCATTGTTACTCCCATCATTTTCCCATCGTTACTCCCATCGTTGCTCCCATCGTAACTCTCATCGTTACTCCCATCGTTACTCCCATCGTTACTCCCATCGTTACTCCTATCGTTGCTCTCATCGTTACTCCCATTGTTACTCCCATCGTTACTCCCATCGTTACTGCCATCGTTACTCCCATCGTTACTCCCATCGTTACTTCCATCGTTACTCCCATCGTTACTCCCATCGTTACTCCCATCGTTACTCTCATCGTTTCTCATATCTCACGCAAAATAACACTCAAGTACCATCTTAGACAAAATATCAACCCCCTACCACCTCCCATAAACTGACAATCCAGTACTATCTCCCACAAAATACCAATCAAGCACCATCTCATAAAAAAATTCAAATCTAGTACCATCTCACACAAAATAACAATCTAGTACCATCTCACACAGAATAACGATCAAGTACCATCTAACACAAAATATCAATCCCGTATCATCTCACATAAAATAACAATCTAGTACCATCTCACACAAAATAAATCAATTGTACAGAGAACAACTCCGCTTCAACTGAATCACTCGCCCCAATCAAATGAAATAATAGTGTATTTTCTCTCTCACAGAGTAAGGAGCAGTATAGATGGCCTTAATGTCAACAATCAAAGCAACATTAGAATTAACCGAATTGTGTGTCCATTTAATATATTAGAGTTGAGCGACAAAGCGCATTTGGTGCCTCAATTGTTCGCGACCTCTACAACGCGCGCCCAAAACATTGGATCATTCGTAGGGATGATATTTCTCTGACCTTCATTGATTTAAAGTGTTCGGTGGGAAGCGGAACTTTGCCAAATAAATGTCAAAGTAAGATTGGATAACGGTGCCCTCACATTGAATTATTTCCGATTGTCTTCCTGAACTGTCAGCCCAATCCAGCCAAAGTGTGTGATTATTCAAAGATCCAGTGTTTAGATTCAGTTCGGAGTGCGTATGTGGTTGACCCTCCAAATCTAGCAGTATTTTCTTTGATCATGTCGAAGGAACCATCGGGGCATCCAAGTGCTGACGTATTAAAGAACAAATGCTTAGTGCAATGTGATTAATAAGTGAAGGGATTGATAAGGTAAGCGGTTTGGTGTTTCAGAGGCCGTCGTTACACGAGTTTTAGTCAATTACGACAGCGCCTGCTGGAGTCAATAGTGGTTACCAGTCGTCTAACGCTTGGAGTTAAGTAGACGGAAAAACTCTACTACTGAACACTGACACCAAAGAACAAAATAAAGCAGGTGAGGATGGAAATGCTCATACTGATCTGAGCTGGTGAGTAATAGCCCGGGCTCTGTGTGCTCTCGAAGAAAAAACGCGACGGAGAGGACACTGACACCAACAAAGAACACATTGTGACTCACTTAATAAAGCATTGGAACCATTGTTACCCCTACACCGTTTATAGATCCTCATTGAGAAAAAGCAAAAATTGGTCATTAGTGAATAGAAAAAAAATATATTTCATCAAAATAAAACGTCTCTTTATTTTCGGAACAGTTCGAATTTTCGACAGTGTAAGTGGAATCCCATTCTCGTAATAATATTCCACGATTTCCATTCAAACTTGTTCAAGACATAATGCTGTAACACAATATATTCTTTTGAAAGCTACACATGGTCATGTCTCCTAAGATGGAGAGGATCTCTCAAGTTGTTCCAAGTTTATCAATGTTTCGACGTAAAGAAACACAGAACAAGAACAAAAGCCATGCATCGCTATTAAAGGAAACACATATCACAAAGAGAAAAAATAATTTGAGTTGTCAACATTCTCAGCCGAGGAGAAGGGAAACTTGTTCAAAGCTATACGGCAAACAGCCTGCTGCTGCTGCAGCTGCAGCAAGTTGTGAGAGCTTGGGCGGTGGTCACATGATCAAAAGAAGATGGGTTGCCGGAACCACAGTATGGAATACCCTTGTCGGTGTCGCATTATTTTGTACGGCGACTTCGGCAACACAGAGCCAACCAGCGCTGTCGCAGCCGCTCCCATTTTCTGCGGCTACAAAAGGAAATGAAAGCACTGTTAGAATTGTGGACAACTTCCCGCTGCCGCCGGTTAAAGTACAAGTCAGGGAACTGAGAAATAGCGTCGAGTTAGAAAGGTTGAACAGCTCGGCTGGTCCGATAGAGTCGGAAAATCATGTTATTCTCGGTGGGTTGGCCAAGGTGGTGAGTCTGGACGTTTTTGCATCCGCAGTTAGGTTGAGTGCTCAGAAACTCGAGGGTCAGTCCGTAAACGTTAAAAAAAATTATTCATTATTTAATATCCGAAATGGAACCATTTTTGAGGAAAGTAGAACACCGGAGATAACTTTGATAACGAAGGGCGGTAGCGCGGACTTTCCGTACAATATGACAATTGAAACAAGTTCGGGAAAAGCATTTTCATGGTACGACTTGGAAACTCTGGAAGCTGTCAATACAAACAACGAACTGCGTTTCGGTAGGGCAAGCCATCGCAAGAATTCCCCAATTTTTTGGAGCAGAAAACGTCCGCTCTTGCAGGATTTGACGAAGAGTGCGATCCACTTCAGCGAGAAGAGACGGACCGGCGCGAGGCTGAGAGCGAGCATTGGCGGCTCATCAACATTGTTGGAAGAAACGACCAGAGGTGTGGGGGAAAACTATATGCAAGCAGAAGAATATCAAAGTGATCATTATGTTGATGGTGCCAGAGCTGTAAGGAATCGCGGTGTGAAAAAGGAAAGTAAGTTAACCACATTAGAGACGAGCAAAATGACCAACAACACAAATAAGAACAGTTTGAGTACCAACTTCGGAAACAACATTTTCAGCAGTAACGTCATTAGTAACACTACTAAGATGACAAAGAGCATCATCATTAAGAGGAGCAGTAGCAGCCGCTCAGACACCATCAGCAAAAGTAGCAGTAGCATGAATAAGAACATTATCAAGCCTACCAACATTACGAGCAAAGGCATCTTTGGAAGCGGAACCAGCCCTGGCAGATTGCCAAGAGTTGATATGAAGGGCAGTATGGACTTTCTTCAGATTAACTTTGAGGTTGACAAAGAAAAATATCGTAATCTATATGCTATTATAAGCAACGTCTCATCAGCACATCATATAGCAAACGATAATACGAAGAGAAAGCATACAGTGAATTACAACCCCAACTCGGAGGATAATCCATCCAAAATGAATACAAATATTGAGTCACTGGACCAAAGGTCAATATTAGATGAGTTTTCCAAGTCAAGTTACTCCAGGGTGTCCTCTGTAATGGAACACTATCCCGATGATCCAGTTGACGGCGCGGAGTATGCAAAACGCGGATTCGGGAACAACCTTCAAACACGAAGTCCTTCCATCGGTGTCACACCAAGCAGTGTCATTGCTCCTCATCCCGACGCTATTCACGACAAGTCGTTGCGATCGGAGAGTGCTCCGAGTAACCACAACTTGGGTATGTTCAGCGTGTTCAAAGATTACCCACAGTACAATCACGGCAATCCACACTCACCCGACCACTACCAAAATTTCGACACACCGCTGACACAGGAACCCCTCGGTAATTCTAACATCCAGTATACTACGACACTGGAAAATGAAAAAGTAGAAGCCATGGATCCAGTTACTCAAACCCATCCGGAGGATCTAACTAGACCCTACGACAGAACAGACTCTTACGACCACAGTCTGCCCTACGATCGAACAAGTCACTACGATCACAGCCTGCCATATGACGACTTCATCAGCTACGACGCCGACGATTTCAACGGGCACGGAATCCCCCACTCCGAGCGAGGAGACGTCGTTTCCATCACGTCTCACCTTGGCGAAGAGGGAGAGGCTACCACCACGCACGCCGGTCCGTGTGAGAGATGGCAGCACACGTGCACAGACGGCGCCTGCATCGAGACGGCGCACTACTGCGACGGCGTGGTGCACTGTGCAGACTACAGCGACGAACTGCCAGGATGCACAGGTGAGAAAATAGTTTGATGACTAGACGCAGTGCGTGCCCCGGGGAACAGACGGCTGCATCTTTGGGGGGATCAATTATTATTTAAATGTAGTCATGGATTCATTCAGCCTGGGCTGGGTGGAAGGATAGATTGCTCCTCCTCCCCCTTGGGGACATCCTTGGTCCACGCCTGGCGAGAGCGAACAATACATGAAGCACTGGTGAGGGAAGCCAGAGTATCGCATAATGACTAGACTGGAAGTATCGAATGGTAGATAATGCAGAAAATACAATACAAGGAACTTTTTGGTGTGAGAGAGAAGGGAGACTGGAGAGAGACGGGAGACTGGAAAGAGACGCGAGACTGGAGAGAGACGGGAGACTGGAGAGAGACGGGAGACGAGAGAGACGGGAGACTGGAGAGAGACGGGAGACTGAAAGAGACGGGAGACTGGAGAGAGACGGGAGACTGGAGAGTGACGGGAGACTGGAGAGAGACGGAAGACTGGAGAGAGACGGGAGAGACTGTAGAGAGACTGGAGACTGGAGAGAGACGGGAGACTGGAGAGAGACGCGAGACTGGAGAGAGACCGGAGACTGGAGAGAGACGGGAGACTGGAGAGAGACGGAAGACTGGAGAGAGACCGGAGACTGGAGAGAGACGGGAGACTGGAGAGAGACGGGAGACTGGAGAGAGACGGAAGACTGGAGAGAGACGGGAGAGACTGGAGAGAGACTGGAGACTGGAGAGAGACGGGAGACTGGAGAGAGACGCGAGACTGGAGAGAGACGGGAGACTGGAGAGAGACGGGAGACTGGAGAGAGACGGGAGACTGGAGAGAGACGGGAGACTGGAGAGAGACCGGAGACTGGAGAGAGACGGGAGACTGGAGAGAGACGGGAGACTGCTTAGGGGCTCATCTCGAGAGTTGGTGGTGCAACTGCACTGGAGCGCAGGTGAGGCGAAGGAAGACATCTAATAACGAGGCTACAGGGTAGACGCACAAATTGAAAGGGGGAAAAGCTCACGGGTGATAAGTAACTTAATATAATTATAGAGCGACTCCACTGAAACACAGGAACAGTGAACCCGAACGGCAAGCTCAAGCAGGTAGCTTGCGTTTTGGGATTTTCAGATATAAATAAATTGTTTACGAGGACCGCCATGTGACCCCATCACTGCTGCCACGTCCGGCTTAGAGCTGCTTCGATTTACGAGCAATTTAATGACGAATGACCTACTTTCTAGGAAACTAACACCATATCATCCGTGACTATCATACGTATCCAACGTGTAACTATCATACGTATCCAACGTGTAACTATCATACTTATCCAACGTGTAACTATCATACTTATCCAACTTGTAACTATCATACCTATCCAACGTGTAACTATCATACGTATCCAACGTGTAACTATCATACTTATCCAACGTGTAACTATCATACTTATCCAACGTGTAACTATCATACTTATCCAACGTGTAACTATCATACTTATCGAACGTGTAACTATCATACTTATCCAACGTGTAACTATCATATTTATCCAACGTGTAACTATCATACTTATCCAACGTGTAACTAGCATACTTATCCAACGTGTAACTATAATACTTATCCAACGTGTAACTATCATACTTATCCAACGTGTAACTATCATACTTATCCAACGTGTAACTATCATACTTATCCAACGTGTAACTATCATACTTATCCAACGTGTAAC
>SDVV010015532.1:0-14499 GCA_016164225.1 Gammarus roeselii | reverse complement strand
GTTTGTGTACATTAAACTAGCAATGGTAATCCGTTGTTTACACCACCGGTATACATTTTTAAACACGGGTTTCAATGTATTTTTATAAATCAAGAAGGTGGCTAACTGCTCCATTTACGCGTCAAGGATGTGACTGTAACAGCCCCATTCACGTGAAGTTCAGAAGCAATTGCCGAGTTTCCGAGACGAATGTACATTTCAAAAGTTTCGGTTGTTCAAGATTAAAATTTTACTCATAAAAATGTTTTCGAATGGCTGAGGTTGTACTCCAGTGAGTTTAATTTTGGAGTCTTCAAACAGACATAATAGTTCATATGTATAGTCAACCGGTGAGCATACGTTGCAGGTTGTGTGTTCAAAGCTTGGCGAGCGTGTACTCATGAACGTGGGCAATGTCAGAGCGTCCTCATGCAGACTCCGCGGAGGAAGAGTCTCCATATAATAGATTAGGGATTGATATACTTCATATTTTGGAAACGCGTTTAAAATATGTGATTATGGATCAAAGATAAGGCATTTATCCGTCATCAAAGAAGTTGATTCTGATTTTTTTTTTCAGTTCATCCACGCATTCAACAACTTCGTGTTAGACTCATCATACAGTGGGTCATCAATCTAAATAGAATAGTTTGTTCCAGCATTGATCAACAAATAGAATCGTGTTTGTTCAACTTGAAAATGCGATTTATAAATTCCACGACTTTGTGTCAGACTCATCATTCACTGGGTTATCAAATTTTATTGAATAGTTTGTTCAGACATTAATCAACAAATATAATCGTGTTTGTTTAACAATTGAGACTGCAAATTATAAATTCAACAACTTTTTGGCAGACGCATTATACAGTGGGCCATCAATCTTTATTGAACAGATTGTTCAAACATCATTCAACAAATAAAATCGCGTTTGTTCAACTTGAGAATAAGAATTATAAATCGACACAATTTGTGACTATTTGTAGAGGACAACTGTCGCGAAATTCGTTCAACAAAATTCGTTCAAATTGTGGATAAATTGAAAATGTGCATATTGGTAACGTCCCTATTGGGAAGCAGAAATCCATGTGGCAAGTTTCAGATTAGATATTAGAATATTTTATCTAGAAACTCTTACTCACTAGTAAGTAAGGCCTGAATCACACGTATTTTTCCGCGGCGGCGTAATGCCTTTGCACTCCTGATTTGTATCAAGGTCTGCTATCAATACCACACCATGTATGTTAATCACTAGCCTAGTCGATGTTTCAGTGCAACAATCAGCTCTGCGGATGCGAAGGGCTCACTTGTCTTCCACAGAACAGCAGTAGAGTCATAAGAAAGTTGTTCGCGCCGCCGTTGACAAAATATCGAAATTTACGACGGTCAACCTTTTTCTACTCTTACGTATTGTACAGTCAATCAAAAAAATTGTAAGGATGAACGAAAAGTTTTATAAAAATGCACATTAACATGACAAAGTTTTGGAAGATTTTTTGGGGTGTTTCTGTAGCTTTATAAGTATTGGATTCTGGGTACTAGAGATCGTTGATACTTTGCAAGCTGTGTAGGGTTACCAATAAATTTCGCCAACCTTCCAGGAGTGATAAATCTAATATGAATCTACATTCAGTCCCTAGGGAAAAAACGCTAGAGAATACGCTCGTAATAGACCTAGACTAAGCAGTATCTTATATTGATCAACGTTATAGGAACGGGTATTTTATGGCGGAAGTTAGTAGTAAATGAATGCCATTTGGACCATCACCCGCGCATTATCGCTTAAGAAATATTGACCTCCATTGAATATTAAAAAAATGTTTATCTTTCTATTCTCGTTGCGCTGTTTCCAGAATAAATTTTTCCGATATTCCAAGTACCAATATCATTAGATATAGTATCTGTATTATATGCAACACATACAGGCATGAATGTACACAAAGCTGCTTGGTAAACATTTAATAAAAAACTGTTCCCGTTATTTGGGATCGACGAACTTTTGCTAGAGATTGGACATTCACGTTTTATTAGGTTACTTTAAATAATGCTGAAATCTCAGACATGTTTCTGGAACCCGTGAAACAGTTTCTAGCCATCGCCGCGTTTACACAATAAGAGAACGGATATATTTCCCCAAGGCTCACAGTGCTGTGATGTTCACCTTCGCGCACGGCTCGTTGCTATAAAGTATATTCTAAATTTGCTGAAAGATGCTAGTGCTAGGGGAAAGTTGTTCGTTGGGTTTAAATTACAAGATTTTACCCCTTTTGTCTACTAAATATTTCATTTACCGTTATTTTCAAATCGAAACAGATATAAGTCTATACATCAGCAGGCAGACACTAAAGAGGAGAGCATGTCGGACAGGTTCCACTTCGATTGAAAAGCACAAGTGTGCATTGGCAAACGTATTGCATTTTGCTAATGCCTAATATGAATGTTTTCAAAATCCCTGCACAGTGTACATTGTTTGCAATGGGCTGGGTAGCTTCCGTTCCCAGTACTCGAGGGGGTGCACTATAGAAGATAACAACAGTTCTTTCAGTTGCTGAGGTGTTGCACAATTTTAATTAGATTTTATCATCTTCCATTTCTAATACATATACATACCACAGTTACCGTTTTTTTTCTCTCAATAAATAAAGTCCTGATCGAGCAAGGTCATGGCTAAAATGTCCATTCGTGTATCACATAAAGATCCTTTTTATTTTTCGCTACCCTCGCTACAGTCAGTTTAGTACTTCAAATTGCAACGCGAGTCGGGACGCGAGTCAATTTCAATCTTGACTCTCAGTGTTAATTAAATTAAATAATGGATATCAGTGGGAAAAGTGTTACACAAAAACAGGTTGCATCAGAAGAATGTCATCACAAATGATACGCGCCTCATATCATCGAAATACTTCAAACGTTACATACTTTGCAACAACAATTTGCTCCATCCTGCTTATCAACAAAACATGTCAAGTTTCATGAGCTCCTGCAATGCGCCAGTTGCCGCAATCAGCGCCACCTGGATATTAATGGGCACACTAACACACCAACTTTCGGCAAGACATCGGCTTTGGCTTAGTTCAGGTGGTGTAGTTATTTTAACGACTAAGGTGGTGCTTCCACCAGCTGCCAGTCCTAATGCTTGCCCACCGAATGAGAAATTCTGAAAAAGTAAATAAATGACCATTAATGATAACGTAACTTCAGTTTCAATTGTTATATATATTTGGTTACAACACCACCATTAATGAATTCGTGGTATGAAATGACGAATCGTAGGGCGAAGGATGGACATTAAGAAATCGTGCACTAATATCTAAATGAACAATGGTCGACGGTCGCCTTGTGTTAAAATCCCTTGATAATAATTACTGGTGACGCAAAATATGTCACGTGGCATCATCTGGTACATGCTTTTCCCCTCGGTTAAATGTTCCCTTTCGGGCATGTTCTCACAAAATATGATAGCGAATCTAAAGTTTATTCTGCAGCTACAGCGACATTCTGTTGGAATGCTCCAGTTGATGCGGCAAATCGGTTCATTTTTACCCAGAAAATGTCTTCCCCGTTCCTGCGCCTCACCATCTTTTCCTGCAACGCCCGTAACAAGCCTTCGATCGGGACGTGGCAGCTCATTGGATAATAATAGCTGATCATTATCCGAACAGTGACGGATTTGCCCGGACAACATCGCTCGGATCACGTGACCTGAAATGATAACGAATTGGCGCGCAGAAATATTTCCAGAACTTGATCGCTGGATGAGATAATGCGAGACCAATTTCATGTTTATGTCGGAGAATGACAGGCTGAGGACAAGGTGAGGGGTTAGACCGGGGGGCGAATAAGAAGGAGGATATTCCTTAGGTATATAATGCACGTGTTAGATCATTTCGATGGCCAAAATTTGCCCCCACGTTTTTGTTAATAAAATATTTTAAAAAGTTACATAATACTTGATCAATCGAATGAGGACACATTCCGAATAACATGAGTTTAATTTGTTTGAAGATATTTTTTCTTGGATAGTTGAAGCTGCGGAAGGTTGAAGGAGCTACTGTTGAGGATAGAGCGTCACAGATGACCTTCCATAATGAGTTCACAAACTTTATAAAACATTTCCTGACTCACCGACTGGGGTTTTATTCAACGAGGGGCACCGTCTTGTCCCAGCAGCGTCAGGGCATCAAAGGAAACAATTGCTAATCACACTAGAAACAAAGTTTTCTTGTGAGTTGTTTGGGCGTATTTGCATCTTATTAACTATACAGACTCAATCCAATTGTCTGTATAGTTCTATTGGCATACATGCCAATAGAAATTGTCATTTCACTATACTATCACTAGAGATATCCTCCGACTGTCTCAAGCAGAGCCGTCATATGGAAAAGTGGTCTCGAAGTTCACCGATTCCGCGAGTATCATTCGTGAATAGTGTATCATGTGAGAAGGAGTGAAAGAAGAGTTGATGGATTATTTTATTACGAAAGATATATAAATATTACGAAGGATATAAAGTATACAAGATCTGATGGAAGTTGATGAAAAAAAAAACATTTAACAAGAGCTGGCTGATTATTTTGTAAATCATCATTGAATCAAAATATTGCGGACTGTACCAACTCCATCCTCCTCGTTTGTCGTTGCACAGGTAGCGTGAATCAGTATAGTGAATCGAGTCCTCATAAGAACAGTTCTATTGCAGCCGAACACGCACTCGATGAGGCCTCCCCAAGGAGAGAGACTAGGCTCTCCAAGTCAAACAGAATAATCGTTCTCATGCGGCATGCTGCCCTCATGGTTCTGTCCTGCTGCCCTCGTGTTTCAGAATCAGTCCTAATTCAAATAACTCACGTTCTGTTTTTCAAATGGCAACTGCAATTTACGATTGTTAGAGGAGAAGATCAGTTTTGGTTTTGCCTGGTTATGTTGTGAAGCAATTGTGGCACCATGCACTAATATGTGATTTGGATATATTAAATGTAATACAAGTTTTTGGATTGAGAGGTTTTGCGTGCGTAAAATTTTCCTATATTGTTGTTAAAATAGTTGTCATACCATAAAAAAAGAAACATTGTTGCATGTGAAGCGAGGATATCATTCAAACACATAATACTCATAGATAATATTTCTTTTTTATAATCGCATTTTGTTAATGTTATAATCACATGCACCTGTATCATTGTCAAGGACTTCACCATATGTGACGTCACAAATCATCAACTTGAATCACTGTCAAGAAGAAAAACCGTTTTTGACGTCACAAACCGTCGCATTCAAGAGCTGATTTATGAAAAAGCGTCCGTCTAATCGTTCTCAAAAAGTTACTGTACCGATCTACTTTATATGAAATGTTTTTCAGCACGACACTCGCCCTCTAAACATTCTGATTGCATCTCATCATCAATCACACGAATTTCTCCACTTACCCCGAGCGCGGTGATAACATTTCTGAACAATGTGATTTGGTTTTTGCTGTCCATTAAAAAACTCGTTCAGACAGAAACGAATGAGAACAATGGTCGACCGTCGACCATTGTTCATTTAGATATTAGTGCATGATTTCTTAATGTCCATCCTTCGCCCTACGATTCGTCATTTCAGTCCACGAATTCATTAATCGTGGTGTTGTACGCCAGTGACGCGCTGCCGGTTTCATGAGGGCAGCAGCCACCAAGAGCCGCGGCAGTCGCTGCTGAAGCCGCCAGGAATGCTCCAACTTTTTTTGGGCCTGCAAGGGCAGTGGTCGTCAACAGCGATGCAGCCTCGGCTGACTTCTTGAGGGCTCTGGCCACCAAGGGGCACTACAGCTAGTGCGGTCCCTCTGAGAGTTGTTGTGGCCACAAGGGCGCTGCAGCCTTTTCTGAGCCGAAAAGAGCTGTTGCTGTTGACCGTATGGGGGATATGGCGACTAGTGGCTCCGTTACCACTGTAGGTCCTTGGAGAGCTGTGACGGCCAGGAGAGTGGCAGCCACTGATTGCCTCGTGAGGGCTGTGGTCACCAGGAGCGCTATAGCCTCTGCAACTCTAACATGAGCTGTAGCCGCTAGGGGCGTTTGCCCTCTGCTGGTCTAAAGAGGGATGCCCATGGTTCCCGTACGGCACTGCAGACTCATGTTGGTCTTATGATGCTGTGACCACCTTGGGGCGCTGCAATCGCTTCTGATCAAATATAGGATGTGTCCACCAGTAGCGCTGCTGCCTCGCTCTGCTGTTTTTTATGAGAGGAATTGCCATCAAAGATGGCTGCAGTCGCTGCTGGTATTATGAGCGTTGTGGCCGCCAGAAACGCTGCAGCCTCTTGCTGCAGGCTTTATGAGAGCAATTGCCACTAAAGGGTGCTGTATTCACTGATAGTCATATGAAAGCAAGGACCGAATGAGGCGCTGCAGTCGGTAGCAAGCCTTACTAAGGCAGGGGTCGTCATGGGCTGCTGCAGTCGATGCTGGTCTTGTGAGGGCCGTCATATTGGTTCACAGCAAAAGTGGCTCGCTGGCAGCCTCAAATCTAACCAATTAAACACATTTTTCCCGTGACAGGGATAACAGATTCTTCAATGTTACGCTCTGGAAGTGAACGATTATAGTCTCTAGTTGCGGGAAAATAGATGATAGAATGGTGCACAAAAAGAGTTCCAAGAGGAATCGTCATATAATAGAATGTTTAAAAATGATTGACGAACTGCATGAACGAAGTAAGTTTTTAGACTGCGATGCTACCAAATGTTTTTTTTTATTACGACCACAATGTTGAGGAAAACTTTTCATTATTCTAACAAACATAGAAAATTACGAAAAGTTGTATACAAATCAATGTTGCTGTCATAAATACACGTGCAGTTAGTGCATAATGAACCCACCTACATTGTTGTTCATACAGGTATTGATTGTTGTTTAGGACAACACACTTGATACAAGGATGCTTTGGATTTTATTATCATTCATGTTGTTAAATTGTCCCATCAAAGGACGCGATAATTCGTCCTCGAATTTACGGACGAGGCAGTAAATCGTTGTTGTCGAACAAACATTTTATTTGTGTTGCGCAAATAACAACTCATGGCAGCATTAAAAATGAATATTCATTGAACCATATCACCTATTCCAAAAATAGGTTACTATAACATAGGAACTCAAATGGAAAGATTGAGTCATCCCAATAGGAAATATAATTTGAATAACATTATTGTTGTAATGTGACAAGAAAACACATTTAACTTTTCGTGAGTCAAAACAATGATAATTGGTGTGAAATACCACCCGAAGGTACCTGTTGATGTTACAGGTAAGCAGCAGTGTCAACGTAATGAAATATAATTTCATTGACAACGTTTTTCCAACGATTCAAGTTGTATCTCTTGGCGTTCGATTTTCCTATTTGCACGTGGAACATATCCTGAACTAATAAATGGTAATTCCCTTATTTTTTTATTTCTTTTAATCGTCTTTTAAGTAGCAGGCCTTTGGCAGATTCGAATGGATGCTGTTCAAGCAACCTTCCGATTCGCCCCGCAGAAATCGTTATGTTCCCCATGCACAAGCGGAGGCAGGGGAAAGAAAATATTAAGAGAGATGCGTTCAATTGTATGTTATATTGATGACAATATGATTCTTGCAAGCGGTTCCACTTCGAACAGTCTAATAGACTATTACGTGTCCCCATTGTGTTTGTGATTAGAATTGAATTATTCACATATGTCTTTTATAGATGGAATCGAAGGCTTGCATTTCTGATCACACCAGATTTTGTCTTATGATCGAGTTATGTAAATATAACGATGGGGGGCATCACTCAATTCAAAAACTGGTACAACATACTATTATAAGTCATTGGGTACTTTTTGAGCCCCAAGAAAATGGCAACGCTCATATAATGATTTGTCATGCCATTGCAGTAGAAATGTTACTGCTTGTCCACTGTATGAGGACAAGGCGGAGTAACGAGTATTGATTTACTGATAGAATAATTGTGGGTCGATTGCAGTACAACATTCAAACAAATGAATTCCCATTCCCTGTAGTGTATGTTGTCAGGCTTAGGTCGATTTCAGTGTTTTTTATCACTAGAAAGTGGTTTAAAGACACTATATAAGAACAAATCACAGTCTGTAGGAACAAGTTACACCATAGAAGAATGAGATACACTGTACAAGGACACATGCGTCATTCAAGCTGTTCTGATTCCCCTCTTCCTGTGGAGGCCCGCCCTACCCTCCTCACACCGGCCACTCTTATCGACCGTCGCCGACGTTGGGGCAATGCCCGGCGCACGAATTTATTCGTATGGCAAAAGTTTAGTACCTCGACCTCAGTTCTGGTTTCCTTGATAGAGGTCCCAGTCCTGAAATATCGATACTCTGCTCCCAGATGAGCTCTTTTGCGGGCGAATTCTATACTCTGTCGTTTCTACGGCGACTGGAGAGATGGAAGCGACTTCAGTTTGTTTATTACAAACAACATTGTTATTGCATAATTGAGTTTCAGTGAGTTATTTTGTGTAAACAGAAGATCAAGAAAACACTTCACTGCATCTCTAAAAACAACTGAAAGTATTAACTGTGACACAAATCAACAATCACAATTATTCTCCCATTTGATCGTTTCGGAATGTAAGTTTATCTACCAATCATTCGTTTAGGACAAAGAAAGTTTTTGTCAAAAAGATTATGCCATAAGAATTCGCACACCCCCATGCGAACATCATAAATAGAATTCGTATACTTTGGAGTGAGCAACGAGGTCACTGGTTTATACGAGAGCCGTACCTAATGAGACATGTTTTCCTTTCATTATGTACATTAAGAGGATTTCGGTCCATGGATAATTAACACGGTAACAGTTATAGTATATGTCATACACCAATAATGATTACAGCACATATCACTCTCTACCTCTCTTCGCGATTGATAGTTTTATAAATAGGCTATTTCGAATTTGCGACAATGGACCAGCGAGACCTATTAATTCTAGTGAGAAGACACGTTGTTGAGCCAAGTGAGCCAGCACCATCATCGAACCCGAGGCAGCGCCACCGAGAGAAAGTACTTATTGAGTGAATTATTGCTATTAATTTTGTTTTGAATTTCAATCATCGATACTATAATCGATTGTTAACAGCCTAATAGCCATGGCTGAAGCAGAATAAACATGTGCAATATAAACCAGTCGAATGATGGGCATATCAGCCGTCCTGGTGCAGCTGCTCACGTAGAATACAAAATGACCAGCTTTAAATGCAAACAAAGGTCAGATCATTGGTATAGTATTTAGCTCAATTACTATTGCCTATTGTTGCCCAACGATGCGTGCACTGATAATGTTGAGATGGAGGAATATTAGTGTTAGAAGTAGAATGGACACTACACAAGTACAGCCATCATTACATTGGTAAACGGTTCAGCAATAAACCATTACACAATTCCAGTATCTGTTGTGGTTCAATGCTGGGATGTTAAAAATCAAACAAATTATCCATTTGATTGTAGAGGGCAGGACTCAGGTTATCCTGCTACCAACGCCGCACCATCTGGCAGGGGGCGCCTCGTGCACCTTGCAGCCGGTGTGTTCCAAGTCAGACTCTGATATTGGCTTGGTCTAACAAGTTGCCCGACGGCCCTTGGCAAACACCGGCCCCTAGGAAGTCCAGGTTGTGGCAGGTCGCATCGGTCGGCCGCACTGCCGAGAAGAGCCAAACTTTGTTTACTTGGTGGGACAACTTTTATGTGAGTGTTTTTTTTCTGAATTGGCTAATATTAACATTGAGAAAGCAATTCCTGGTTCAGTTTCTTCTCTGATGTGTTCGATTTTAATGTAGGGCTATTGCTACACAATTCCAGAACCTATCCTGGCGGTGGCTTTATTCCTATGTTGGGGGGTCCAATGCATGGCGGCTCTGGTTTCGTGGTAAGAAATCTCTTACCGGCTGAGTGGTTTCGCTTGAATGGTGTTTTATTGGCATTCAGTCGTTTTCCGGCTTGATGAATGTAATAAACGGGTTGCATAGTTTCTCACTGCAGTGGAAATCTAACAATTTATTCACGATGATATGAAAACATTACGATGCATAATAATGGTCAAAGATTCATGCTTGCAAAAATCACGATGAAAAAGAATCCATTCTTGGAAAATTGTCTTCTACTACGAATGTCGTGATGGACTTGTTCAAATTTGTACTCACTATTCAACGCCATCTGATAACTGATAGTGCTCTGAAAGTACACTGATAATGCTCTTATGGTGCTCTGGTGGTGCTCTGATAGCGCTTTGAGGGTCGTAGTTATAAATGTTCCTACTTGCAACTCGGCCCCGTACTTTTCAGAAAAGTCTACGGGTATTTTGGGCACACCCTGATTCACGATCGCCCAGGTGTGTGACTCTGGTGTGAGCGGTGGAGATCGTATAGCTGAGAACGCCTTGGAGATAGGGGGGCTGAGAACGCCCTGGAGATAGGGGGGCTGAGAACGCCCTGGTGATTGTTGGTTATTGTTAATGATAATTGATGGTTTGCAAGTAGCTATTGAAAAGGCTGAGTATTATTGGATGAATTAATGTTAGATTTCATTGAATTGGTATATCCGCAAGAAATGTTAGCCTGGTACATAACAGGTTGACTGTAAGTGTAGGATTTAATTCTTTTTTGATAGTATACGTATATAATTATTTTTTAACCGTAATATTTAGTGTCGCAGGCACCGCTGTCATTTCAGTTGGTATTTATTACTCGAACATGGACTATTCAGAGTATTATTTAATGATGTAGATACCGTTGAAATAGGATTTCACCTGGATTACATTGCTCGATCATTAACATTGTTAGGTATGTTGACCTGTTATGTATTAGTTAAATGCAGTATTATGTAGTATCTTTACTATTATAGAGTAAGAGCTATAGTAGTGGATTAAATCCAGCACTTTTTTTCTCATTGTATGCATGTATATATTTCCACAGTAGCAGTATATCCACAGTAACATTGTTGGAAGTTACAGTATATCTACAGGATGACACTGATACAATATAGGCAACAGTCATACAGTAGCAGTCAATTGGAACGGTACCACTGCCTCGCTAGCATAGCGGTAGACCTCTATACTGCACTATCAGACTCAGATGCTAAATCGAGACCCCCTCCACTCGAGAGTGGCCTTCAAATAGCTAGATTTAATCTCTACACGTCAATTGAAGAGTCGTTAATCACTCCCCGAATATAATCCGTTCGAGAATTAGTCCGTTTTCTGTTTGGAGCTGATGAATAAAGATCCTTTTAGCCTAGAGAGAACCTGCATTGTTAGTTATGATACAAATAGAAAGCGCTGCAATTATACGTTCACGTATTTTCTATCTGTATGACTATGGACAATGAAACATATATGTTCAAGTTTATATTTATTCATTTATTACATAGTTACATATAGGCATGGTTACAACATATTAGGAACATATACATATTAGGAACATTTACATATTAGGATCATTTACAAATTGGGAATAATTAGAGCATAAAATCTGAATACGTGGCTTCCCCAGGTATATGTCTCTTCCAAGTTAAATCCATGTTTACATCGATATCATCAAACCAGACACATCCCTTCCACTTTTTATTGACGGTAGGTTCTACTTCAATGAATTTTTAGGATTGTCTAGTTGCCCATAGGCAAGAGTTGTGCACGCATCAACATAGTACTGCTTATTTTCAAACTTACTGAGGCGATTTTTAATAGTGCATGCAGTTTGAAGCTGACATGCTTGTGCGCGAATATTGTGTATGGTCTCAAAGGGTCTGTATGTTTTTTGGTTATAGATGTCTCTGTATTGTTCATGTCTGGTAATTGTCACCCTTAGCAGCTGATTTCATGACGTCGGACTCGAGCAACATACTGTAACATTGCAAACATATGATTTCACTCGGGTAGTCGTTGGCTGTTCCACTTTTCAGGAGGTCCAGCTGTCCTTTCTTCGATTCATCATACAAGGGAGGATTTTTGGTGTAGTTGGAGAAATCCATGTATTCAGCCAGGGGTGGCTTACGCGTTTCCGTCTCAATATCGGAAACACCTTTGAACTGGAGCAGCAATGAGTCTGTGTTCGAGTAGATGAGCAAGACGTTGTCACCGTAGCGTGGTTTCAGAGTGTCATAAAAAAATGTAGAATTTTGCTTTAGCTTTCTCAAGCACGTAGAACCCAACTTGGAGTGGGTGAACTATTCGGGCTTTTTTTATACAGTAGGACACTGTCATCGCAGGCAGTGTAGGCAGCAGTCAAGTGGCAGTATCACGGATCCACTGCTTCGCTAACTCACCGGTAGAAGTAATTCATCATTCACTGTTATTGACTCAGACGTTATCTCGTGACCCCCTTCTTTCGACAACGCCCTCAAATCGCTAGATTTCATCTCGATACGTCAGTTTACAACACCGTTATTTGCCTCCCAAATAAATTCCATTCGAGAATTACTCCGCTTACTGTTTGGAGCTGATGAGATATATATGTATATATCTACGATATGTTCATTTGGTAACCGGGTGCAATTTAAATTTCAGAGTATTTATCGCATTTCCATTCAAGGCAGACGCGTTGTATTGCTATTCACTGCAAGCCATGCTGCATATCTGCAATTTCATTGAAAGGCATTCGAGTTCAATTTAGGATTTTGCAAATAACACTTATAAGTTATGTTTCATTGATAATAGATTTTTAACACTTATATAATTGGGAATTACATTGGTTTATCATTTATACGAGAACATAACTATTCACTCCGAAGATCGATGGGAGCAACTCTACGAAACGTAAATAATGACTTCGACTACCCCTCTGTTCTTATCTTGATCGGCGACATCAGAGGGACTCAGCGGTCTCTTTATCGATGATAAGCATTATTCCTCGGTTGGAGATATCGGCTCATCATATTGGTGTAGGATTTATCATCTGGGTGTGTGTTTTTTTCTCTGGTCTACTGGGTTCCAGACCGCTGCCCTCAGTACACTATTTAGATAGATGGATACCTCTATGAGTATGGTACGCATCACCTCAGTTTCATACAAACGGACACATGGTCACACACTACGTTTTCTCATTTACTTCAATATCTCTTGGCTCTAAATCCTTTGACGACTTACACCTCTGATTTACCTTTTCTTTCCTATAATTTTCATATCCATGACGATGACTGCGTTTCAGATGTCGTCGCACATTACTGGTGGATTTTTGTTTATTCAATTTTATTTCTTTTTGGCAAAAATTACAGAGCCCTATCACCCCATTCCTTTCAAACAAACGGTGACTTAAGCTATACCCCATCCTTCCACAGCAGAATCGCAACTTTGACTGAGTAGAAGCTGATCCGACTCTGATTTATATCATACCTATCTGCATCACATCTAGAACATTTACCCCAAGATAGGTTCATGGCATAGATTATTTTGTGATGATCGCCATTTCGAGCTTCGTTTCATTCCTTGAAATATATTCTTCTACCGATATCGGCAGTTCGATGTTACCTCCGACTGACTGAGTTGATGTATTTTTTTTGCTTAACCTTTGAGTTTTATGCTATTAGAATCATTTGATTATGGATTCACATGGCTTTCACTCTGTTAATTAGTATTATTTACAGATCACGCTTGCATCATCGATGTTATCTCCCTGTTGACTTGATTTGACTCAGCATCGTTCGAACATCCAACCATACTCTTCATCACTACATTTCAGCTTTCTCTCAAAATCTTTCATGTACTTCATCATGTCTTTAATGTGCATACCGAAGGCTGTTCCATGCTCGTGATTTCACACGTGCACTGTTTTTTCTTCTTGTAATTTAATTTATTCTATAACTTTCCAATTCAAAGTCCTTCTGGTCTTCATCCCTGAAAAATGGTTGCATGTGTTTTAAGATTTTATTTTGTTCTTAGGTGCAATTTTGTTTTCCAGAACTTCAGCTTTATTTCACTCGTGACGATTCTATATTTGGATTATATCAATTTTGAGGTTTGCTTTTTTATTTTCTTTAAACATTTGTTACATATGACTGTACCGCGTCGACATTGTAATCCAAATTCTACTTCGTTTTCTCTTCATCCATGTATGAACAATATCTCCCATTCTTTTCATTCTTGTATTACCTATTTTGAGATAATTATTAGGTTCAACACTCGTCAATACTTGTTCGAAACGACTCATATCATCTTAGGAGATTTCTTCATCCAAGACTCGTAAACCAATTTTTGCCACGTGAATATTCATTGTATTTAATCCCTGTCGATACGTTCGTCTCCGCTTACACTCAACATGACACTGATTCCAATCTCGGTATGCATCTACCTAATATAAATTGATTAAATGCTGATTTTCGCAGTAAATTACGCCTAACATTGCCACCTATGACGTGATATTTGTATATATTTTTGTTTTCCATCTGTATGTGTGTGTATACATTTGTGTGTAGGTATGCGTTCATGTACGAGTTTATGTACGTTTCTATGTTCATGCGTGTGTACGTGTATATATGTACGTGTGACAAATATATTTGTATAT
>SDVV010015531.1:0-14499 GCA_016164225.1 Gammarus roeselii | reverse complement strand
GAGCCTCGCATATCGTAGTCACATGCATACTAAATTGAGGAGCCTCGCATATTGTAGTCACATGCATTCTGAATTGAGGAGCCTCGCATATTGTAGTCACATGCATACTAAATTGAGGAGCCTCGCATATTGTAGTCACATGCATACTAAATTGAGGAGCCTCGCATATTGTAGTCACATGCATACTAAATTGAGGAGCCTCGCATATTGTAGTCACATGCATACTAAATTGAGGAGCCTCGCATATTGTATAGTCACACGCATACTATTTTCGTAACTCATTAATTTAACTACCAAAACAGAAGATTTTCGTGCCCATCAAAAAATACCGTACAATGTGCCGTACTATCGAGAGTACGAAACACAATGAGAGTATCCTGAACCAACATGAATTAATTCAGTACTGGTCTAAACGGACCAAGACGATTAGACATTATTTTCGCTTTGTCAGGGAAAAAAATATGGGTATGCAGATCAAGAATGAGGATGCTATTGATGTGGACATAATTTTTCTAACTGTTATTTTTTCAACGGAATTTGAATCCTTGTTCAAGCTGAACACAGCAATCGGCGATGATACTCCCAGGAGCTCGAATCAACGCAAAAAAATAGTCCCCCTTTCAATGTAACTTATAAATTACGATAAACTAATCTCGTAACGCACAACAAAGGTCGTAGTGAACAAAACGACCTATTTCATTAATCGTATAAAACAATAACAATTGATGGGCATGCCCGGTTAAGTGGTCTAAATGCATATGGACTGTTAACATTAAATATTATTACCAATATGACCAGTAACGATTGTCGATCCTCGTCTACTCATGCTAAGTCATTTGAAGCATTTTCTCGTAATATTCGTACTCTATTACTATCAACTTGCCATCGAATTACGATTTAAAGAAAACTCATCAGCGCACGAAATTATTTACGACGCAATACTTTGTTTGTATTTTATATCGAGAGCATGCAAAGACTCTATTGGCCGAATTCCTTAGTGTACAAGGTCATCAATAAGAACATTACATTATTTATCTTGTCCTCCGTATTAAACTCCTCCAATGATGATTAGATCAATTTGAACACACTGATCCATGACAGACCCCTTTGTAACACTTTAGATGCATCCAACGGTAGTCACTCTCCATACATTCCACTAACAATGCCATGGAACAGATTAATGCTAAGCAATAGCAAAGTCCTGCAGTCCCCGCCCACGTTTTCTGCCTCACAACACATGCGACTTCCTTCGCTCTATTTAATGCTGTTTCGACCGTCACAATTGGGCATTGACTAGCCCATAAAGAGCACCTGTCGCCCCAGTGCAGCAGATTAAGAGCCGATTAGGCGAAGATTTTTTTTTAATAAACACTGCATCACTCCGGCTTGTAGTGGGAGAGAATGTTTCTTCTTGATTTTCGTATAGCGTATATGTTAATAAAATAAATACTTGCATAATTGTTTCCTAGTGAATCAATTTTTTGTTTGTGTATGCAATTTTTTCAAAACGGAAATTTTTGTAGTTCGTAAATATTATACATTAATGTTCTGAGGCGTTGAAATATCAATAAAGTTAACGTCATTAACGGTTCTGTAATCCTTTTTTTTCAAGTGTTATTGGAGCGGACAACGCGTCGGGCTTGTTCCAAGTTCTGCTGTTATTGGCACGATGGCAAATACAAACGTCGGTATTGACGATAAATATCAGTTCGTCTCCATTTTATGTTTCAATCTAATTGAGAGTATTAATAGAGCGAGCAACTCCTATCTCGAAAGAAGTAAAAAATATTTGTAATATTATATTCAACGGAATTCAGCGCTAAGCCTCACTGTTATAATATTATTGAGAATTGCAAATAGGCATGAACTAACCAATCTCATTAGATGGGCTTAACGAATATTTAGTTTGCATTTTTGAGTAAGTTTGTTGATTGCGAATTCAGAATTGAATTGATCTTCAAACCTTAATCTGGTTTGTATTTATTAGTTCTGTTACTCTAACAAGATAAGCAGCGATTCACTGTCCAAAACATGTCCCTTCAGTGATACTCTGACGAATGCTTCACTTCCTGACGGACCGTAGTTTCTGAGCAGACACATTTCTGGATTTATTATTTCTTCGATCCCATCCAAGCGCCTTGGCAGAATTGTGATTGATGAGGAGATTTGGCATAAGGTGAATGATTGATCTCGAGTATAATCCTTTAAGGTAATCTATAGCACCCTCAGTAATTGGCCAGTGAAGACTCTACCATGTTATACGCGAGTGATATTTAACAATATTACATTTTTAAATCTTGCTCCGCCACGCTGTGCTTATTAACGAACGACATTGTGCAGCTGGAATATTGGCCCGACGCACGGATCAAAGCATAGTTCCTGTTTCTCTCATTCTTGTAGTAGCTGCAGTGGGACGGGCTTTGCTCTGGTGTTGCTCTCACGATGGCACTCACTGTATGGACTTGCATTTTTACCCTCTAATTAGCGAATTAATAATCTTTTATTTGTTTTACGATCATTAAATCATTTTTGTATACGCGAATTATTTACCTAGAGCAGTCGGTGAATCGACTATAATATGTTCGCGCAAACGGTTTAGCTTTAACATTTTGAGTATTCAGTCCATGTTGCATTTTGGATTTTTTGAATATGTTTATCGTTTCCCTGCCTCAACTTTATTTAAATGAGACTAGACAATTATGCTGTTCAATATTGTTCAGTGTAGAGCACAAAACTCAAAATCGCATGACATTTATACTACATTATCTTTTCCCGAGCAACGTTTGCTGCAACGATAATGATCTTCTTTAATTGCCGGTTGGGTCATTCGACCATCACGAAAAAAAAATCGTTTGTTAATCCACTCTGTTTTGTTCATACAAATTTCGGATAAAATACAGCAACTTAATAATATTCCTGAACATACTGACTCTAGCAGATACTTTTTGTTCGAGAAACAACCGTTTTTACGAATAACAAATATAACTAGATTCTCATTTACATCCCAATGCTGAAATGTTTGCAGTTTTTAGGGTACGAGTGACATTATTTTTAACCTCTACTTACGTGAACAGCTTGTTTTACCATAATTAGCAGGTGATATAAGTGGAGCATAAACAACCCTTTCTTGATCGTTGGTGAGGTTACACATGAAAAATTCAAAATCACGGCTCTGGTTATATGATGAAGTCATTGTGACGGGCTACCACTTCTAACAGTAGAACGTCATTTGGTACTTCGATTGGACTTAAAAAAAACAGTTACTCATGGTATTTTATTGTAGCACTCCTCACCAAGCAAAAAAAATACATTCTGAATTGTACAAACGAGAGCTGCCACTAATTACGTACATTAAGTTCATTACGAAAATGACTTCATGAGATATGTTTCAACAAAAAATTATGTTCACATTCAAATCGAGATAAAAAATTCTCTCAATTAATGACCCTATTGTAAGGAAAATGATACTAAATTATTGTGCGTAGATGAAGTTTCAAAATCCGCCTTAAACGGATTTAGCTGAACGTTAATTTCCTCATTAATTAGCCATTCAGAGGCTAACTAGTCGAGCAAACAAGATCTCTAGTGTGCGGATTTAAATGCGTTTCTAGCGTGTACAAACATTGATGGATGCCTTCGAACAGGTATTCAATAGTGCACTTCACTAATAGGGAGAGATGATAAAACGAGGGCACTGACAGAATTTGACCTCAAAACTAAAAGGTTCAGGAATTCTGAAATGTTCAGGAATTCTGAAATGTTCACAACAATGTTTTTTTTTCTCCAGAAAAACGATCCACAACAGAGATTCTTTTCTGATAACATTCCCAATCTTAAGAAATTGTTTGATGCAGCACACATTGATGACTGTGTAAGCAAGGAGAGGTTTGTATATGTGAGGTAACTGCTCAGACAATGTTGAATGTGAACAAGTCCAGAAAATCCTTCTTCCACCCACCTCGCATTTGCATTCCCCTGATGTCCTCTTAACCGCCCTTATGATATCCTGTTGTACCATGCTTGGCCACACGCATTTCACATTTATAACCTCAATAAGACATCTTGTTGACTGTTACCCCTGCAGCGCATGCTTTGTGGAAGAAGGTCAAAGGAGACCCGCGGCTTAGCTAAATATGCAATAGTGTTTCCATGAAGTCTTTAAGAGGGGTTCAAATTTGTGCTTTGAAGCAGGAACTGCAGGCGGATTAGCTGCAACGACGGGCGCAAACACTTCTACCAACGAAGAAGAGATATAATAATTTGTTGCTATGGGGCGATTTGAAGTCGTGGAATGAGATCTGCATTAAGCTAGATAACCTGCGCTGTTCAGGCTATTTAATTGTATTTAGATAAGCCTGCGAATGAAATTAATCCATCTGTAGTCATGTTATTTTTTTCCGCACTCTCGATTATATCATCAGATATTTAATTATGGGAATGTAAACAACAGACTCGGTGCAAAAGGACTAGACTCCATAATTTTAATTATACAACAAATACATAATGAACAATATGGAAAGTTGGAAGCTGCAAAGCGTTCAATGGAATTGTTTCTTCTGAATAATGCTTGAATCCATGTTGCATTCGTGTTTAATATAGCATAATGAGATGTCCAATGCTTATTCCATATTAACAACGGTCCAAAATTATTTAGGATAAAAGGACTCTGGATAGATTGCAGAAAATGCAGACTAACTCATTTAGTTACGGGGGCTAACGTCAGGAGTTGTCAGGTGAATAATTGGATTTATATGATGAAGATATATCACTTGGTATTTGTATAGTATGTATGTGTGTATAGACATACTGACTGTTATTCCTAATTGGGAAGGTGGTTAAATTTGGCTGACACAGAGAGGTGGAGGCTCCGAAACTCAACTCCGCAACACCGCAGCCTCTATGCCGAGGCTCGAACTCGCGATGTGTGGCTCCAGCAGAGGCTGGCACTGCAGTCGGATACGCTAACCACGTCGTTCCAAATATATTTGATTTGAATAAATCGTGTTTTTTATTATTACAATTATATTTCTTAGTAAATTAAATTCGCAATAAACGTGTGAACAGCAAAATCGGTGTACTGATTTTGCTTTGCACTAAATTGCTGAAATGTAATCAAAAAAAGTGGGAAGCATTCATGTTTTAGTCAGAAAAACTAACAATTTATCATTATAATTTCATCAAAAACTGTCTTAATAATTTCCAATTCAAAACCCGCCTAACTTGTGGTCTCTTTTAGCGATTAAATCACCATAAGTATTGTTTTAATTCAAATTCTCAACTGTTGGTTTCAGCAAAAAAACTTGTAAACGTCAATTCATTTATTCAAAATATCCGTTTGTCCTGAAAAATGAAAATAAATCTAAGAAGCATCGAAATACCTGGACTCATGCCAGCCATTTGTTTGCAGGACGTATTTCCATGACATTTTTGTGGGACTCATATTCTCTCAGATAGAGAGGGACCGCTGCTGTCGAGGAGCAATCAAGGGCGCACTGCTCGTGTCATTATTGGCCTGCGTGCTGTCAGGAACTGGGCGGGACCTGGGTTTCCGTTATGTAATGGCATGCATGGAAGGTGTCCAGCGGTGCAGTGGGATGGCTGATGAAGGAATACGATCGGTCCCGATTTTGACTGAGGAAACAATGCGAGGGGTCTCCGAAGTCGAACGTGGAAATAACGAGCTCAACACTGTGAGGAAATGAAGAGCATCTTGTGGAGCTGAGGGAGAAAATACAGCTACCCATGATTCAGAATGAGGTAATGACAAGCTTTCATAGAACAGATTGAAGAAACAGGGCACCCAAGCAGTTGGTACAGATGAGTTGGAAGAATAATCGTTGAATCGTAAGCGCCTGAACCCAGGGCACCAGACAGTGGCCCCATCTGTTTTGTAATTCGACCTGAAACTCAGTTAATAAACTTTCGGATTGCTCTAATGTAACGTGCCCTGAAATAAGACAGTTAAAAATTCTCAATCCGCATTTATTGCCGGATTATCACTGCCGAATCGGTAGAGAATGACAATTCAATATGCAGTTACCTCCCCGTTCCAATAACATTTCTCATAAAATTACCCAACAAAAATCGACAGATAAAATGCTTGAATATTGCACCTTCACCCACGGCACGTCACTGCAAACGTTGGGTGTGATGTCATCAAAATAGAATGATGCAAAAAAGGTCGAGCGGAATATCACTGGCTCTTCCAACTATTTCAATATGTGGACTGGAAGCAGTACGTCGGTTAGGATGTCCGCTCCTTGTCAAACATCCCAGGTCTGAGGTTATGAGTTTCACAGTTTACAACTGTACACTTGTTCATGCGTAAAGGGTGTCATTCGTTGTGACAGAAATCACGGAAACTCTTCCAGCTATTGAAGTCTCGTAATCCCTGAGCCAAGCCTTTTGTCTCTGCTTGCTTCGAAAAGCGTTAAAATCAATGTGATCGGACATCGTCAGAGAGACAAAACATCCTCGCAAAGTTGAAAACACTAGTCACGCGTTTTTGTGCTACGGAACCATTCGTTACCAGAGTGTTTGCTGCACTTGGATGTCTTTGGTAGCTCGTGGACCCTTGGGGCTGATCTAGAGGAAGAGGGACGGAGAGTAGTATTTCGTCGGACATAAATCTTGTTTGTTAGCCTACGAAGACATGTGCATGTTCACACGATTTCTTGATGTATAATGCTGCATAGTTTTGCACGGATCAACGAATTTTTTTCCGAACAATATTTCCAGTTTGTTCAGAACCCGAGATGTACTGATTCAAGAAAAAATCTGGAGGCATTAAACATAGTCAGAAGAAACATAAATTTCTTAATTTTGATAGTATTCCTTGAACTAAATCAGATGGAACATCATGTCATACAGTGTTTCTTGCTTTATGTTCAACGCTTATAACGATGTTTGAGCGTAGTAATAAACAAAGCATTTAGAAATGCATAATTCTTATTGTATTCCGAACACAATCAGAAGAAATATAATTTTATTTATTTATATAGTATTCCTTGAACCAGAATCAGATGAACATAATTTTTTACATCGTCTTCAGTATTCAATGCTTTATTAACTATAGTAAAAAAGAGAAGTTTCTTTCATTTCAAACTATGAATTAAGAGGTCTTCTTCAATTCGATTAACGTTCCCAAGTTTTATGAACCAAACAATTAAACACGACGGAACTTTGAAAAATTACCTAACTTTTCACGTTCGGTTGCCTCAACTTCCGAAAGCTGTCTTTCATAAAAGGCTATTACTACGGTCAATACTCAGAATTATTGAGATTTGTGATGACGATCAAAATAGCTGATCTTTGTTGACGGTCATTAGGATATTCTGAACCGAAATAACTCTAGATAAAAAAAGACAATCATGGATTGGCGATTGTAATAAATGGTCCTTCTTCATATATCAGCCGTTCCATAGTCATTTGGCCATTTACTTCCTACCAGGGTGTCATGGAGCAACGGGTTCACAGAGAAGAGAGGAACTTTCTGCCCGCTAATAATACCGGCGTGAGTAACCAGGCTTGAACACCCAACCAGTTGCATCTAAGGAGGACAATGCAAACGGTACGCCCCACGCCACTACAAGTATCAAAGGACACTGTAATTCTTCCACCTCAATTGTTACCTTTGCAATCCGATTGTTTTTGTTAACGACGTTGACGGAGAATGCAAGTATGTTGATTGATGGAGAAAATAAGAGAGGTCTCACATGAGTGGTCTCGATAACACGCATATCTTGCATCCCTAAGCAATCAAATGATTTAATCCTTTGTATGCTGATCAAGGCAGCAGAGAATACTCTTTGGAGGTTCATGTCCGATAGCGGCATGTCTCTAAATGAAATATTTCTGACCGGCATACTCGATAAATCTTGCCACACATTATTGAATGACTTGTACTATTTTCAATACTGTACTATTGCAAATGTTCAGAGTTATATGGTTTTTTAATACTCCTCGTTGAGTTTAAACTTGTTCTGTTATAAAAAATCTAGAATGAAATTAGAAGTTTCTGCATTCGACGAAAAATTTATTCTCCGAAGCGAAAAGTTTGAAGGCTGGATTTGTTTATAATAAAAAAAAGTGCACTATTGGCGACGAGAACTTGACATTCAATGAACTAGATTTTACCTAATAGAATTGGGAGGGTATCATAAGTTACTGTTCACGGCATTTAGAGGGTTGAATATAGCAGCATAGGTTCCTATAAACATTAACTAAAATTTCACCTGTTTGAACCCGCGCGTGATGAAACTATCGAATAGTAACTTAATCCATTCATGCAATTTGTCATGCCAACTATTTGTTGTGATTCAGTTTCATATCCTTCCCAATGTTCTGTTTTCCTGGTTGATGTACTCACATTCCCTTCCATCTCGTACATGTAGTAGTCTGATAACTTAGTATCCATATTTTAATGACTCATTGAAATCTTTTTATTTTGACTATATACAACCTGTCGTGTAAACTCGGTAATTAGGGTCAGACTTTGTGACTAGTGTGTCAATCATTACGCGAGTAAAACTAATATTCAATCCAATATTGGACGTCTTCTTCCCTCAATTTTTATAATAAACGTCAGATTAAACAGTACTTTGTCATGTTCACTCAAAACACACTAGACATAACTAATTTTACTTGACATTCTAAAAATCGATTGTTTAAGTTGTGGCTTTTTTTAAATTGATATATTGAATCAATGAGAGTAGCGCCTCCTCATACAATATTCATTGATTGTTAAAACGTTATGGTGGATTTATGAACTCCCACGGTTTCGTAGATAATATTTAGAATATTTAAGTAGCAAATGCCGTCTTCAGAACAGCTCATGTGAACGAAGACGTGGCAAATATTGTCAGAGTTTTCTGCAATTTCTGTAAGTTTCTATCGGTCATTATACCTGAATAAATTCTTTATCAAAAATAGATCAAACCAACTCAAAAAATCAAATTGTCTGAATAAGCGACTGCTCTCAAATATTATCGGATATTATTGACTATAACTAATAAAGTAAGATCTGCATTTAAAGGTCATCGGTGGTGATAAATTTATTTGCTGAATGTGTACTTTCCTAGAGCCAAATTTATGTAGTTTCCTATAGCCAAATTTGTGTAAGACAAAGAGATTTAAATTATCATGACGTCGGAAGTAGTAGTTGTCATTACTTCTAATATCATTTTTTAGAATAACCTGAGATAATTTTGAAGTACACCGTTAGACTCCATGGAGAACTACCTTTCGGTTAGTAGTTATTACACGTTATCAAAATTCACGTTAAATCATCATTAGAAGATTGTTCACTGAACCAATGTCCCTCATTTTGTTTTTATTCTTCTCCACGTTTCACATTTGCACGTCGTGACTGTTCTCATCTGATATTTTTTAGTCAATGGAAATGGAAACCAAATAGAAGGATCAATCCAGTTGTTACGTGCGAGCCCATTGAAATTTTAATAGCGTTTTAAAACTTCTCACCTGGTCGTGTTGTGGCGTCGTTCAAAATAGCACAATAACTCCTGAGCAGATTTTTCACATTTTTGTAAAGTCAGTAAAAAATAGCAAGGAAAATGAAATGCATGTAAATTTTACGAAAATCAACAGCACGACTTGTAAATGACTATGTGTTGTCAACAATTTGTAACCCTGTTGAATCTTTGTAGTAGAACCCATAACCTGAGACAGTCGAGTTGTTTCTACGCGCCTGTAGAGTGATTAAATACGACATTCTCGATGTCTCTCCAGCAACATAATGAATGTCTCTCGCAATCTCTTCTTATTGATAATATCCTCGCGTGGTTTTCATGCTGCAAGCGGTCATCAGTCCTCTACCTCTCCTTTTCTCGTGGGGCTCACAGAGTTCAGCGGCCATTAGTCTACCTCGCCATAAAAACAGAAACAGGCCGGACACTGTCATAACCGCTAAAAAACTTCCAGCACACGTGTTTTTGTGCTAAACGACGTTTCAGCCCACACGCGTTTGCGCCACTTCAATACAGCCCATTGTCAAAATCAGTCACGAGTCGTACCCTTTTACTGGTTATCACTTTAATGCAACTTCAATATACTATCATGCAGATACATATACAGACATTAGGCCGCATCCCCCAGAAAGGAGGGTGGCCGACGGCAAGGCGCACCTCACACCCTCACACACACACACTCACACAACTTAGCCCTTTTGTGCTAGAGGGTCCGGCCTGTACCCCTCAACTTACACTCTGGTTCGCGAGTGCAGTCCGAGGATCCGTCGTCAGCAGAAGGGCCCGACAGCTTTCACTGGTTTACCTTCGCAGCGTCATAATGACCGGGATACCCACACACACGACCATCCCGACAGCGGGATGCCAAGGGCGGGATAGCACATCAGAGCAGCGTCAAAAATCATCCATTCACAACCATACTCCACTCACGCCTGTTCATTGCACGCTCTCTCGCCACCTCCACATTCATGTCTTTCCTTCCCAACGCCTGCTTCAGACCATCCGTCCCCCCAAACTTCGGTCTACCTCTAGGCCTACGACCACTCGCCTCCTCATTCATCACCCTTTTCACCAATCTACCTTCATTCATCCTCTCCATGTGCCCGAACCATCTCAGTACACGCGAATTCACTCTGTCCTCCAACTTCTTCACCATCCCTGTTCTGATTCGAACCACGTCGTTGGTGATCCGGTCTCTCAGCGTTACTCCAGCCAAGCTCCCCAAACATTTCTTCTCGAAAACATTCAACATTCTTCTCTCCTCTGCTCTCACCCCCTAGCCTCAGCTCCGTAGAGTACAGTTGGGACAACAACACCCTCATACAGCTCTCTCTTTTCTTCCATCCCCATCGTCCTACAGCTCATCACACTCTTCAGTGCACCCAACACTTTACATCCCTCCTTCACTCGCGCCTTCACTTCAGTTTCCACTATTCAGTTTTCTCCACATGGGAGCCCAGATACTTAAAATACTGAACTTCCTCTTAGAGCTCTCCATTTAGGGTGACACTAATTTTGCTCGCATCGACAGTCCTCGATCATCTCATTAATTTACTCATACCCACGTTCTCTCGGAACTTCCTTCTCTCCCACACTCTACCAAACTTAGACACTAGCCTACATAGCTTCCCCTCCGAATCCGCAACCAGAGCCGTATCATCAGCGAATAGCAATTGGCTCAACTGCCAACTCCGCCCATTCGCTTCCAACAGTTCCAAGCCACGACCCAGCACACTCGCGCTCACCTCCCTGACCACTCCATCTATATAGAGGTTGAACAGCCAGGGAGACATCACACAGCCTTGTCTCAGTCCCACTTTTACTGTGAATCAATCATTCACCTCGCTCCCCACTCTGACACATGATCGGCTGTCAGCATAGAAACTCTACACTGCTTTCAACAGATGTCCGCCCACTCCATACAAACGCAACACTCTCCACAGCGCTTCCCTGTCAATTCTGTTGTATGCCTTCTCCAGATCCATGTGAAAATATAATCGGTACACCCTCTACCACTCATAGAGCCACACTGTTCCTCTTCAATTGCGCAGTCCATAGTCTCTAATCCTTTTGATCAGCACTCTCCCGTACAACTTACCAACCTCACATAACAGACTGATACGTCTCGAGTTGCAGCATTTATTTTTATCTCCTTTGCCCTTATATAGCGGAACAATGTGCCACACTGTGCCACTCACTCGGTACCACGCTTGCCGCAAAACACAATTTCAGTAACCTCACCAACCATTTGACAATCGTCACTCCACCCTTCTTCAGGAACTCGGTCGCAACGCTATCCAAACCAGGGGCTTTCCCTGCTTTCATCACGTCCACCGCCTCCTGCACCTCTTCCCTGGTAATGTCTGCAACAAGTCTTTTTCTCAAAACTGTCATCCGAGCACCACCATCCACAACAACAATGTCAGCCTCTTTGTCATCCTCGTCATTCAACAACTCATCAAAATTGTCGGCCCACCTCTTCCGTACATTACACCTTTCCAACAACAACTGGCCGTTTTCATCTTTCAAGACTTCCTCCTATCCGGTCTCTCCCTTTCTCACCCTCTTCACCTCTTTCCAGAACATCTGTTTGTTTTCCTCAAAATTCTGGCACAACTATCTGCCCCACCTGGCATCAGCGTCCCTTTTTGCTCTCCTCACCACCCGCTTCACCTCGTTTCTCCACTCTTTGTATCTTTCACAAGCTACCTCCGACTTCACCTGCAACCACTCCTCAAACGCACCTCTTTTCCGTGTCACCGCCAGTTTGACCTCCTCGTTCCACCACTCGCAGCCTTTCCTTCTGCACCCGCCCACACGACGCGCACCACACACCTTATTCGCACATCTCAGCAACGCATCCCTCAACGTCTCCCATTCTTCCTTCACATATCTCAGATCCTGTCCTCTCACGTTGTCATATTCTGCCTTCAACGCCTGCTGGAACTCATCGGCTCTACTTTCCACATTCAGTTTCACTCACTTTCACTGTCATAACCGCTGAAAAAACAGCATTACGTACCCTAGAAACATACGTACGTTTGCCCCGCGGACAAGAAATACGTACCTTTGCCACGCGAGTTACAAACACATACTTCTAGGTTAAGTTAGGCTGGGAAGAAAAGTTTCATTTATGTGATAACCACGCAGTAAAATGGTACCTTAGTTAGGTTGTATGCCAGTGGCAGATATGACAGTGACTGGTCTAACTGATAAATGCTATGAATGTTCGCTGTCAAAAATTGTACCGTAGATAGGTAGTCGGTACAACTTGTGGCAGATAAGACGGTTGGAGGAGATGAATGGGACTGATCTGATGTTAGCTATAAAAGAATTTAGCGCCGAGGGATGGCGACTCATTGTCGATAACACGAGAGTCGACAAGAATTGTGTTGGTTGCGGCGATGAATGTGACACCAAATCTTTCTCGCATTGCTTCATTACGGAAGACTAATGCCACACCAAAAAGGATATCACGGGAAATAAATATTTATGTTACCTGTGGCTGACGTTGAGAGGATAGAATAAAACACGAAAGAAACATAAGCATCAATATTTTCTGCATATGCTGTATTGTTAACTGTTTACCCATATATAGAAGAAAGTTGGGTGAGCCGTATCACAGAAAAATAGTGATTATGAAGTGGGTAATTTCGCTTTGAGGATGTTTTAATGTACGATGGACTGTTTTCAATTAATTCAGGATACAATGTCGCTAATTCATTTCTGAAAAAAAGTGAAATCCAAGACAAAAATTTAATTTTATCTGAATGCGTTGTGGTAGCATGTATACAACTAAAATTACTGTCCCTGAACTCATCACACGCACGTTTTCGATTCGGTATTTGGTTCTGAAGCGTTTTACTAGTAACAAATTGACTGGATGGTTTTCAGCTCATATATACTAATTATTTTCACAGCAGGAACGTGCAGTAACTAGTTAGAAGTCCCCTAGTTGTCGCGAGCTATCTTGTGCTTAGTTTCTAGCTTTGAACATTTTTTTTTTTTACACAATGGAACGTGAATGCACTTCGCTTTGTAGAACACCCAGACGTACCTATAACTAACTATGTAGGTCGTCCCACAATACTTTCGTAACCGAGATGAGGTCAGTGACTCTAAACTCGGTGATGCGATGCTGCGTTGGTTGAGTGTCTGACATGTTGTCCACTTGCTGGTGTCCAAACTGTCTGGAGGGCCGCTCCGTGCACCAACCCGCTTACAATAACAAGTCAGGGGCGGTTTGTCGTGTCAAACGTGTTCGAGGCTGCAGACAATGCAGGCTCAGCTTTCGACTTTTTTTCTCTCGCACAATATTTTAGTGTCAAGTGTTATCAAGTTGATTGTCGATTTCGGGATAGAGGTGTTACTGATATGGCAGTATCGGGAAAAAAATAAACGGAATGAAAGAAAAACTTTATTTTTCTTTCATGGCAATATAACTGCAAGAATATATTTGAGTTGTTCACCAGTTAGAGTGATTTTTTTGTTAACTTTATCCATCTCATCAAACCACATTATACTTGTCTTGCTTGGCACATGGATTTGCACTTACGGTGATTACACCGCATTAGCTGACAAAACGATATCTAGGCGCACTAGCAAGTAGGCCAAGGAAACCATAAGTTTGGAAAAAAATCTTGTGTTCCGCCCATTTGAATGACCTAAATTATTGAGAAGCCCAGTGCTCTTGACTATGCCTGTAAGGATGTTCCGAAGTTGCCCAAATCTATTTGGTACATGGAGAGACTATACAAATCATATTGAGCATGTAAGTTATAGTACTTGTTTTCTTGTAATGTTTTTTCACAGAACAGTAAACAATTAGCATTGTTGACGAAACTATTTTGAGTCATAAAACTGTTGGTGTAAATAGTTATACACATTTATATGGACACATAACCCCATACAAAATACACATCTACGATATGGATTCTGATGAGAACAAGTATTCTGCGAACAAAATATAATTTAGTTTCCCAATAATTGCATTGATGACGGCCCATTTTCATTA
>SDVV010015530.1:0-14499 GCA_016164225.1 Gammarus roeselii | reverse complement strand
ATATTATTTACATAGGAACATATAAGTATAATTTACATTCTATCAACATTTACAGGATGAAACCTCTTCAAGTGGACAGACTTTCATCATTCTATGCAGAAGTGTACTCGTAAGGTATTATTTCTGTTTCAAGCACTGCTTATTTGTTCATACTGTAGCTAATGCGGTCGCAAGCGGTCGAGCTGCATATGTCACTGTCGTAAGGCCAGTGGCCTACGAGCGAGATTGCATTTGTTTGTGTTAGCTTAGTTCTTTATTCGCGTCTCGTGTATATGTCATTCTGTAGATTCGCGAAGCAGATACACCCTGAGATGGAGGGTGTGAAAACCTAAATATCTACGTATTTGTTTTACGGTCTTTTTTCACATGAGCATTTTCGGTAGGTATATATATTTTTTTGTTTTGTGTCTGGTAATTGATACCCTTAGCAACTGGTTAGTACCCTCAGACTCAAGCAACGTACTGTATCACGTTGGTTGCAAGCAAATGGTCTCACTCGGCTTAATATTTATCGCATTTTTCAATGCAACGCAGGAGGCGTTGAACTGCGTTTCGATGAAAGACATGTTGCATACCTGCAATTTCTTCTTCGAACAAGGGACGATTTTGGATAAGTTGAAGAAGTTCACGTATTCAGCCAGAGCAGATTGCCGCATTTACCGCTTCAATACCGGCCATACATTTGAAGTGGAATAAAATCTATCACATTTTCAATGCAAGGCAAGAGGCATTGTATTGCAATTCATCGCAAGTCATGTTGCAGATCTGCATTCCAATGCTAATCATTCGAGTTAAATTTATGATATTGCATAAAACCTTTATTAGCGGAATTTTATTGATCATAGATTTTGACACATTTATTCTTCTATAGTAGGGGATTACATGTGTTCATCATTTATACGAAAACATAACTATTCACCCAGAAAATTCGACTTGAGCAACTTGGTGAAAAACATAAGTAATGACTTCGACCTCCCTCTCTTGTGTTATCTTGATCCTTGGTATCAGTGCCACTCTGTGTTTTTTTTATCAATGATGTGCATTTACTTCTCACCTGAAGCTGTCGACTCGTCATATCGGTATAGGATTTATCATCTGTGTGTGGTTTTTCTCTGATCTTTTGGGGTTTTAGACTAATGCCCTTAGTACACATTTTAGATAAACGGAGACCTTTGCGAGAAGTGTATGCAACACTTGAAATCCAATCTATGTAACCAAAACTTTGTTTTTTAGTCTTCAGCGAGCTTTTTCTCGATGCTAGTTTTTTAATTACTGGTACATGTTTATGACATCGAATCGTTTCAGTTTTTTTCTTACTATTGCCAACAATATTATTCATTATATACCCGCGGATTTCCGGAATATACATAATTCTCCTAGCACTTGAACGTTTGAGACATGATTCTCTCTCCTCATGTTTCATTACCAATTATTTAGAAACATAGTCAGATATACATTTGATTTTTATTGTGTAATTTTACACTTCTTATACTTGATATCCTTTGATTACCCAATTTGATAATTCGGTTTCCTTCAACCTTAGGAGGTTTTTCTTCACATGACATCTCCTCTATATCACGATCACACGTTTCAATATCACTGCTACTGATATCCATTCCACTTGAAGTATCCTACGTTTATCCCATATTTTCATTATATTTCATTTCGTCTAAGATTTGGGTGTTCTCTTTCCATTTCACCCGATCTTCATACGTTCCACAATTGGTTGACACCGGCATAGCCCTTTCTTTACTGCTAGCACCCTGTTGAGGCCAGTCAAAATCATTATTTTGGAAACCCAAGTCTGGTATTCAAAAACGAGCAACTCTCGTGTCACGAACGTCGAAGTGGGCAAACCTCTCGGAATTAGTGACCGCAACTGTATCCGTTTTTTGATAGAGCTCGAGTTGAAAACGTCAACAAACTGCGAAAAAGGCCATAACTTTAGATTGGCTTACTATGATGGCTTAAGAGAGTCAATGACGTCAGTAAAAGTACCTCCTGACAGGATGTCAACAAATCGTTTAACAATTTCTTGACTGCACTTAAAAATATTGAATATTAGCATATCCCGCGCAAAAACAGGCGAACATCAGTCAATCTGCGCAAGTACTGGGAAGGAGAATTGCAGCACCTTCTGTCACGAAAGAAAGCAAAGCACTCGATGAAACAGAAACGTTCACATGACGACGTAGCAAAAAATGGATACAACATCAGCAGAAGAGATCTAAAGAGGGTCCAGAAACCTAAGAAGAAAGATTATGAAAGTAAAAGTACCGCAAGTGTCAAAAGTAATCGAAAACAATTTTTTTGTTATATTTCGAGCAAAAAATCAATGTCTGTAATTGGTCCTTTAAAAAACGATGTTGGTGAGCTAGGAACGGACGACACCAAAATTGGTGCCCTACTTAATTGATACTCTTGTTCAGTATCTACGTTGAGTATCAGGATATTGTTAATCTCGTGGATATTATAGTGGAAAAATGAATTGAAACCCTCAGCACAGTGAAAGATTCCCTCGCCCAAGTTATTACATATCTAGATAAATTGAAAGTCATACAATCTCCCGGTCAAAGAGCAAGTTCATCCAGAATTCTAGAAGAGACCTTAAACAAAATCGCCGAAGGTTTATTAAAAAAAATCATCCAATTTCTCACAAAAGGCACCCGCTTCTCTAAATGGAATGAGGCCAATGTTACCACATTTTTGATAAAAGGGGATAAAAAGTTTCTCGGAAATTACCGTCCAATTAGTCTTACCTCAGTCGTTGGCAAATTGATAGAAATTTTGATACCGGATAAAATTACTGAATTCTTAGAATCAAACAATTTGATTGGCGACTTTTTAGACACAACACGTTTCTGTACTACGAACCTGCAACTTTTTTCATGAATATAATTGAAATCCACGACACAAAATCTCCAATCGATATCCTTTACCTTGACTTTATAAAAGTTTTTGATAACGTTCTCCACAAGCGCCTGGTTAGTGTATTGCACAGCATCGGTATTCGAGGCGAGATTACCAACTGGATAAAATGCTGGTCCTCGGAAAGACAGCAGCGAGTTGTATTTAACGAAGCTCACTCCACCTGGGGTAATGTTACAAGCGGCGTGCCTCAAGGATCCCTGTTAGGTCAAGTTCTCTTTGTATTATTCGTTAACGATCTCGATACCAATGTACTCTCAAACATTAGCAAGCTTGCAGACGATGCCAAGATAGGAGGAAAAATGCAAACTGAACTAGAGTGTCAGCAGATGCAACTAGACTTGGACAAAATTGTTGATTGGTCGGAAAAGTAAAGATGAAATTTAATGTAGACAAATGTAAAGTTATGCACATTGGTCCTCATAACCTCAAGCACGAATATTCATTATCCGGAAAGAAACTCATTCCTGTCTCCGAAGCGAGAGATATAGGTGTCATCATTACTAACAGCATGGAAAGTAGCAAGCAATGTAACGATGCTGCCAAGAAAAGCAACCAAATGCAATGTTTGATATCCTGCACTATCTCTTACAAAAAAAACACATAGTATGCTCAGGTTATACAATGCATTTGTTATACTGCATCTCGAATATTTCATTCAATTCTGGTCTCCATATCATAGAAAATACAATTAAATTAGAGAAGGTTTAACGCAGAGCTAAAATCTACATTCCTTCGCTACCGACAAAAATGGTATGAAGACAGGCTACACGAACTCCGTCTTTGTTCTCATGAGAAACTTCGAGTCAGAGGCGACATGATTGAAGTGTGGAAGATTATGAAGATTATGGAAAATGTTGACCGAGCGAGCCTTTTCACTCTAGATACAAACGGAGTGACTAAGAACAATTGATACAAAATCGTTTAGAGTTTTCGAAGAATAAAACAATCTTCCAGAGGAGGTTTTAAACAGCAATGCAATCGAAACGTTCAAGTCTCTGCTCAATAAGTTCTACATAAATCGCCGTTGAACAGCTAAACCACTCCCTTTCTGGAAGGTATAAAAACATAAATGGCCCATGATGCTCTCTCGGACGTTCTGCTTCAGAACTAATCCTCCTGCTTTCAAAAGACAAACTAGTTTGGCCAATAGCCCTATTGTTGTCTTCCTACACTCTTAAACATTTGTAAACTATAACATTAAAAGAAGAAGATAAACAAAGATTAACTTGATGCAACATTGTTTGCTTGTTTGACATTCGGCGCCGTTGTACAATTGGCCGCTGCCGATAGATGCGATGCTTAACCAATTTTATTAGTAACACAATTTCTCAATGCTTTCGGTATATTTCGTTAAAATAAAACTGAATACCATTCACCTAGTAATTCGTCGAGTTTTACCGTGTATTTGCTTAACGCTTAACCAATTTTATTAGGAAACACAATTCCTCAATGCTTTCGAAGTACATTTCGTGAAAAGAAAACTGAATACCATTCGCCTAGTAATTCGTCGAGTTTTACCGTGTATTCGTCTCCGAAGTCTCCCGCCCGGTGAGGCCCAAACATTGGGTGGACCTCAATCAAGAACGACGCTAAAATGAATTGATTCATTTGTGATTGTGCCCAATCAGTATGAATATATTGATGCCATAGCGTAAAGATAATCACGGCTCTTGAATAAAATGATTTAATTCAATAAAAACACCGCCTATCTGACGTTCTGTTTGTTGATGAGGAAGAGAGGGAATTTCTAACTCATGGATCTTAGGTTATACCAACATGAATGTGATAAGAATTCGCATAATTTTTTTGTGTGAAGTTTTTTCTTTTAATTCTGTGATCATGTTAACTTTCAGATATTTTTTTTACAAAAAGTGGTCTTACAAGTGTTAACAAGTGTAGGAAGACAACAACAGGACTACTGACCAAAACTAGATTGCTTTTTATAGCCAGAGGATTAGTTCTAACGTAGAACGTCAAGGAGAGCTTTATGTGCCATTTCTGCTTTTAATAACATCAAGAAAAGAAACGGTTTGGCTATTAATCGGCGATTTATGTAGCACTTATCGAGCCACGACCTAAACGTTTTGATTGTATTGCCGTGTACAACCACCGCTCTTCAGTTCTATAGTATCGATCAACTCATTAGTATCGAATAGATCTATAGAAACGAACGGTTCTATAGTATCGAACAGTTCTATAGTATCAAACAATTTTTTAGTGTCGGATAGTTCTATACAGTTTTAGAGTATCGAACAGATCTACAGTAACGGAAATTTCTGCGGTATCGAACAGTTCCATAGTATCGAGCAGATCTATATATCGAATTATTTTATATTATTGAACAGATGTTTATTATCGAATATTTCTACAGTTGCGAACAGATCTTTTTAATGAAACACACCTATAGTATCAACAGTTCGATTTATCGAATAGATTTCGAGTACCGAACAATTCAATGGTATCGTACAATCCATAGTATCGAACAGAACAGACATAAGGTATCGAGCAGTTATAAAGTATCGAACACATCTATAGTATTGAAAAGTTCTAAAGAATCAAACAGTTCTATTTTATCCAACAGCTCTATATTAACGTGCAGTTTGATAATATCACCCAGTTCTTTGCTAACGAACAAATCAGTGGTATCGAAGAGTTTTTTAGTAAATACAGGTATAGTATCGAACAATTCTTTAATAAATACAGTTATAGTATCGAACAGTTCTATAGTACCGAACCGTTTTATGGTATCAAAGAGTTCTATAGAATCGGACAATTCACAAGCATCAAACAGTTGCATAGTATCGAACAGTTCTATACAATCAAAATGTTATACAGTATCGGACAGTTCTATATTATCGAACAGTTTAGTAGTATCAATCAACTCCTTAGTATCGATCAACTCCTTAGTATCGCACAGATCCATAGAAACGAACGGTTCTATAGTATTGAACAGTTCCATAGTATCGTAAAGTTCTATAGTAACGATCAGTTCTATTGTATCGAACCGTTACAGAGTATTGAACATTTAAATAGTATTTAACAGTTTTATAGTATCGTACACTTCTAGTGTTTCGAACAGTTCTATAGAACTGATCGTTTCTTGGTTATCAAACAGTTCTATGGGATCGAACAAGTCTATTGAATCGAACAGTTCTATATTAACTAACAGTTCCATAGTACCAACAGCTCTCTAGTAACGAGCAATCCTATAAGATCGAACAGATTTATAAAATATAACAATTATAAAGGTTCGAATAGTTCTCTAGTTTCGAACATATTTATGGCATCGAGCAGTTCTATAGTATAAAACTGATCTATAGTATAGGAAAGTTTTATACTGTCGAACAAAACTATTGTACCGAACAATTCAATGGATCGAACATTCTATAATATCGAACTGACCCATAGTATCGAGCAGTTAGATATCGTCGATCAGTTTTATAGTATCAAACACTTCTAAGGTATCTAAAATGTCTATAGTATCAAACAGTTCTATAGAAAAGACGGTTGCTTAGTATTGAACAGTTCTATTGTATCGAACAGTTCTATATATAAAAAAATTAGATAGTTCCCAACAGTTCTACAGTATCGAACAAATATATAATACACAACAGTGCTGTAGTTTCGAACAAATGAGTAGCATCGAAAAGTTGTATACTATCGAACAGATCCGTAATGTTGAACAATTCAATAGTATCGAACATTCCATAGTATTGAACAACCTATTGCATCGGACCGTTATATAGTAACGTACATTTCCATCGTATCCTAAAGTTCTAGAGTATTGAGCAGTTCTATATTATCGACCAGTTATATAGTATTGATCATCTCTTTAGTATTGAACCGATCAATTGAAACAAACGGTGCTATAGAAATGAACAGTTCTGTAGTATCGAGCAGTTTTATAGTATCGATCAGTTCTTTACTATCGAAATTTGTTCATTATCGGATAGTTCTATTGCATTCATCAGATCAATAGTATCGAACAGTTTTATAATGTTATAGTAATGGACAGATCTAAAGTATCGAACAGTTCTTCGGTATAGAACAGTTCTTTAATATCGAACAGATCAAAAGTATCGAATCATTCTATAGTATCGAATATTTCTATGCTATCGAACAGTTCTATCGTATCGAACAGTATTATTTAATTGAACAGTTCTGTAGAATCAAACAGTTCTATATCAACGAGGAATCCTATAGTATCGAAGAAATCGATTGTATCTAATAATTCTATATTATCGAACAGATTTTGAGTACCGAACAGTTCAATGATATCGAACATCCTGTAGAATCAAACAGACATATAGAATCGAAGAGTTACATAGAATCGAACAATTTTATAGCATCGAAAAAATCTAAAGTATCAAACAGTTATATATTATCGAACAGTTCTATAGTATCGAACAGCTCTTTACTAACGAACAATTCTATGATAACGAACAATTCTAAGATATGTACCGAGCCGATCAATGGCATCGGGCAAATTTTAAAATATGAGCAATTCAATAGCATCTAACAGTTGTATAGTATCGAAGAGTTTCATTGTATCGAGCAGTTCTATACTATCTAGAAGTCTTATAGTATCGGGCATTTCTATATGATCGAACAGTTCTATGGTATCGATCAACTCCTTAGTATCGATCAACTCCTTAGTATCGAACAAATCTCTAGAAACGAACAGTTCTATAGAATTGAACAGTTTTATAGTATCGAGCAGTTCTATAGTATCGACTAGTTATATAGTATCGAACAGTTCTATAGAATCAAACAGTTCTAAAGTATCCAACAGTTCTAAAGTATCGATCAGACCTATGGTATTGATCAGTCCTTGGGAATCGAACAGTTCTATGGTTTCGGAAAGTTCTATGGAATTGAACAGTTCTTTCGAATGAAACAGTTAAATAATATTGAACAGTTAAATGGTTTCGAACAGTTTTATAGTATCGAACAGATGTACAGTATCGAACACTCTACGGTATCGAAAAAGTCATTTGTATGATATCGAACAGTACTATACTATCGAACAAATCTATAGTATCGAAATGTTCTATATTGTGGCCAGATCGATCGAATCGTAAAGTTCTATGGTATCGGACAGTTCTATAGAATTGAGCAATCCTATTGTAACGAACAGTTCTATAACATCGAACAAATTTATAGTATCGAACAGTTCAATGGTAACAAACAGTTTGATAGTAACAAACAGTTCTGCAATAACGATCAATCCTAAAGTATCGAACAGATCTATACTATCAAACAGTTCAATAGTATCGAAAACTTCTGTAGTATCGATCAGATAAATGAGTTTGAACCGTATTGTAGAATCGAATAAAACTATAATATCGAACAGTTCTTTTGTATCGAACAGTTCTATTATATCAAACAGTTCTATTATATCGAACATCTCCATAGTATCGAACAGATCTATGGTATCGGACAGTTCTACAGAATCGAAGTATTTAATAGTATCGAACAATTGAATTGTATCTAACGATTTTATAGTATCGAGCGAATCTCTAATATCGAACAGTTCTATGTTATCGAACAGATCTAGAGTACCAAACACTTCGATGGTATCGAACATTCTTTTGCCTCAAAGCATCGAACAGAACAGTTATATAGTATCGAACACTCTTATGGTACCGAAAAGTTCTATAGTTTCGAAAAGTTTTATATTATCGAACAGTTCTGTAGTATCGAACTGTTCTATAGTATCCAAAAATTCTATAGTATCGGACATATCTATATTATCGAACAGTTCTATAGTATCGATCAGTTCTTTGATACTATAGAACTGTTCGATACATTTGATCTGTTTGATATCAAATAACTGATTTATGGCATCGAACTGTTCAATACTATGGTATCGAACATTACTTTAATATTGGACAGTTGAATAGCACCGAACAAATATATGGTATCGAACAGAACAGTATTAAAAATTTGAACAGTTCTATATTATCAAAAAAATTATATTATCTAACCTACCTGTATTATTGCCGGCAGTATTCATAACATTGCAATTGTCAGACTCACAATAATGTGAGTAATCATACAGAAATTACATATGAAAGTAATTTGTAACAACTCTTTTGGTCTCGCAAATTGTGTTATAATAATAAAATAACTTCGGAGATACCGTCCCTACATTTTTTACTTCCGTTTTCGATTTCTTGCAGGGAAAAATATAAATGTTTCACAAACACGTGTGATCATTTATTTTCTAAGCTCTGAACAATTCTATTTATCAGTGTAAGCCGGCATAACTTACTGCCACAGCCGCTGATGGGTGGCAAATTGCATCCCAGCCAGGGTTTAGGGCGAACGCAATAATGTCAAAGCAACATTGTCTGACACAAATCCCTAGATTGTCGGATCTGTTCTGACTGTCTCGGGAGTAATGCTTTGAATTAAGCGAAAATTCTCAGACAAATTGACCTTGATTCTGATGATAAACATTTTCACACTCCATGAAGGTATCGTAAAATGAAATTGACAGACAAGTGAAATCGTACAGGATGATTAAATGTGGTTTCCCTTGTGTGAATGAAAGATTTGTTTCCTGAATTGTGATTAAACATATTTTCTACAAGATATTTTGCGCGCTCTGGAGATCGAATACAACCGAGACATTGTCTCATATGTATCATTTACAAAAAAATTATCAGGTATTGAAACAAATAAATGAATTGAATAATATAATTTTCCTTTTTTAACGACTCCGAAATAGGAACCATAATTGTTACTGGAGAAACAAAAGTTTCATCCAATCCACGTCCCGTCATGAAACTATAGTCACCACCAGTCCTTCAAAAAGTACCAAACACATCATCTCGATCGTTCGATTAGATAACTGTTTGCTCTCGATCTTGTTTGCAATAAACAATATGTAGATCCTAACATGCAATTGTAATGCTGCCATTATATAACATTTAACGATAACTGAATCTTAAATATAAATGAACTTCCAGTTTGGTAACCTTTTTGCCAGGGTAACTTTGGAGTCTAGTGTCAAAACAAACCTTTAGCTTACACCTCAGTCTGTCGTCTGTCATGCTTCTCACTATAAGGTTGACAAAAAAGAAGGGTGTCTCCTGAATTGGAAAAAAATTCGATCTCCATTATCCATTGACCTATTCGCTGTATCACCCTTGCGGAGTAATAGACAACGGGGCTTGCCTGTGATTACTTCTTTTAAGACGGCAATCAATGAACTTTTCACGAATACGAAATAGTGTCAGAGTTGGACGGCTCTCTCACATTTGTTTCTGACAAATCAACAAAAATAGGAAAGGTAACATACGTTTTGAAGGAACATACGTTCGTGGTTCGCTGGCGGGAAAGATTGGCAACGGCGGGACGACAAGTCAAGATTGCCGTCCACTTAAACCGTCAGCGAAGCGTTGGGTACCTGCATCAGCAAGTCACGATAAAATTCATCTGAACTGTATTCGATTGTTAGAATTGTGTATACTTCTCGACTGGGAAGCTTCCGTGTTCATACAAAGCCTATTACCCAATACAATGTCAATGATGATACTAGTTGACAATATTTTTTAAATTGTATTGGTAAACGTGTGGTGACTAAGGTACAACTTTATTTGCAAATGCGAGTCTTCTGTTGGCCTGTGTCGAGTCCTGTGTCTGAGCTACAAAGGCCTGCGTTAACAAGTGGTACTGATGCCATGATCCTGACGCAGACATAGTCACCGTGTTGCACAGAAGTGGGTAGGATCTATCCTACTTGCGCACTGTTGTATCCGACACGGGGTAGCTGCTTATGCATTACTTCAACTCCAGTATGTGTGTTTCCTTCACCAACTTTTCTTAAGACAGTCGGGTCATCAGAACAGCCTCCATACGGGGTTACATCGTGTTACAGTTCATTAATGGTGATTGAAGGATATACTAAACAACGCTCGTAATAACCAGCAAAATGTTCGCGCTCAACCGCGGACATAAATGTAAAGTTGGATCACCACCATTGCTCAATCTTAAGGCTTTTACTTTTTGATTTTTTTTTTGTAATTTTCAATAAACATTGAATAATGCATTTGCTTTATCATGTATTGCAAGCAATAAGTTTATTGATTCTGCCACGTTCACTGTCATAAGTCAAACGCTTCTGTCAACATCGACCCGTTTAATCAGCCAACAAACAAAACAAGCATAGTGCCATTGAGATCCTTCAACATTTAGGATGGAATAATCAGACAGTCCGATCAATTTTAATCTTTCACCTTTTTTTTGTAAATTCGGAGTAACACAAACGAAATGTTGAAATTCGAGTTGTCGTATGGCACCAAGCCAACTTTGTTTAAAGCCTAACTTACAACCTCTTATACGATGTTGCGATCTGAGTAACTGTCATTAGTGAGTCGGAAGGGCCCGGTCCCTCATTGCCAACTTCCGACATCAACGCATTATTTTTATGAAGTTCTCATGATCAAAATGAGTCGGGTCGTTCGTATCCTTGATACCAACGCGCATTTGTCAACTCCATGTAATGCAATATGTAAATTTTGGTAATTGAATTAAAGAAAACTTTCATTCAACTCTGCAGTTCTTTAGATAATGACGAGGTTTAAAGTTATATTCTTTTATGGACTAGACGTGAGAGTTCTTATATGGAATAATAATAAAAGGATAGATATGTTCAGTAATTATTTGAAGGTCCCAGTCATGCACAGTTTAAAACCATAACAAACAGTTCCAGGTAATTAAACTTCTCAGCTTTGTGTGCTAGAAGACACTATATTTAGTTTATGACAATTGGTGGGCAAAAAGCGTTAGTGATCTATGAGACAAAATGTTGAAGAGATCAAATTTATTGGAGAAAGGAACTATGTGTCATAGTCCCTTTCTACTGCGCTCTAGAACGCCTTCTAAGATCGATCTGAAGAAGGCTATGGGCTCCTTAGCTCGCTCTGCCTCGCACTGGTCTCCAATTGGCCGTTATTTTACCTACACAGAAAATGTCACTTACACTAGCTGCTTCACGCGAGAAGGGATCTATGTGACATAGTTCCTTCCTCCAACTCTTTGAGACCTGAGGTGTTCTTTTCTGTTTCCATCAACCTACTGTACCTGTTTTTTGCGAATGTACATGCTCTTTGCTGCTGTATCTGCTCTATGTTACAGTATCTGCTCTATGCTACCTTACCTGCTCTATTCTACTCTACCTGTTCGATAGTCAATGGACATTTGAAATTAAGAAGCTCTATGATTAGTATGAATTGACGGCGCCCAATACCAAAGCGGTGGCGTAACACCATGAAATGTTGAATAATTTCTCCTCTTGGATTGATGATTTCTTCATTCGCAACGTTCGTAAACAAGCATTGTAATGAAATTGTATATAAAGCGAAAAATTTACAATTCCATTCGAAACATTCATTAAGTACTGTCACTTGGATGTGGAAACATCGGGCCGTTGTAACCTAATTGCGGCCCTTAGGCTGCCTAATTAATATTGAGCGCTGCTCGCTAATATTAGACCTGCTCACATCATTCCATTGGAACGACGTTTAGCTTCTGTACGGTGTTTCGTTGTTCGATGGGTACCATTTATCAAGCAGGGGTACTAGTATCCCTGCTTGATAGACATACAAGTTTTTAGTCAGCTATACCCAATATTTAATAAATCAATTTTAATTGATATGCTAATGATGTGAAAGGTCTGAACCTTTTCGATATGCATACCCTTTTAGAAATACTCTTCATGATAAAATAGTTTGGTGGTATCCAGTGTGAATTAAGTGGCAGTGGTGCCAAGTTTAACCAACACAAGCTGCCGCGCCAGTGTTCCGCAAACTTGCTTGGCTTCTCCTCCCGCCATTATCTCACACCAGAACCACCTTCTGGCTGGTTAGGCGCCAGACCTTTGTGTCCTGCCCTATACGGCGTGAGCGTCTCGCACGCAAGGTGGTTTGGCTACAAAACCTCTCTGCTTGCACGTTCAGAATATTATTTCTGCACGCTTAAAAATGGTTTCGAGTTCAGTGCGTTGTGGGTCTTCTGAGATCAAAACCGCATGATGTTCTCAGTTGATATTTTCTGTGTTTGTATGCACATAAAATCGTTCTCAATTGATCCCTTTCTTAACTAGATCGTATTTCCTGTGTTCTATTGAGTGCGATACTGTCAGGGTTGGCTAACTTCTCAAGCTATTGAGTTAGTAGGAAATGGGGGTCTCAGAGGTGACAGCTATGATTCATAATAAGCTGAGTGACGTATTCTTCGTAGCAAGCAGTTCCGCGGTTAGATATTTGCATTTAGTGGTTACCTAGATTACAGGCTTCGTTTTAAATAGTGCGTAGTTGAGTGCATTTAAATGCTTCTCAGTAGGACGCTTCGTTTACTGTCAAGTCATATACTTTTGGTGCTGGACGCTTTGTAACAGGATGCTTCATAAAGAAATATCGCATGTCAATGCTCCGGAGTTAGAAGCTTCTTAATTCTATAATTCGATGTTAGACGCATTGAAATTAATCACTTCGGAGTTAAATGCTCCGAAAGTTGTAATATAGTTGAGTTGAACGGTAAACGACTGGTTTGCCGTTCAACCAATAGCTGACGCTTCAATAACCTTAAACGAAGTGAATTAATGATTATCACTTCACCGCATGAGCCTTACTGAAAAGCCCAATGTCACCGATTCAATAACATCACAACATTTTTACTTCCTACCCTCGTTGTTAAGTTAATACGTCATTCTATAATGCAAGTTTAACCTAACTAAAACCATAGACTACTGAGTCACGTACTAGGAAAGCTCGTGTTTTAATTTCAGTCTAGTTAGTGACACATTGTTTGATGGACAGTCTTGCCGTTAAATTCCCTATATGTGTGACAAACAGAATGGGACTATAATGTTCAAAGCCTCTAGCCTTACGAATGTAGCTGGTAACTGTCAGGTGTGCGATGCTTGTTCGAACTTGAATCATTGGTCCCGGGTGTACCTCTCGTGTGAAAACTATGATCGGCTAAATGATTGTCAAATGAACAAAACAACGCAGTTTATTCTCGAATGACAGAAGAAATAATATCATGAATTTCTAGAAACTGGAGTACACAAACAGTATTTCAAAAACATTTGGGCACTACAACATTATTTGGAAGTACACCTTCAATCAAATCACTATTTTGGGACGATTATTTAAATGTCAGAAATTTACCAGTTTAGACCATTATGCGATCATTTCTGAAATCACTGTGCCACCTTGTTATCCATTCAATTTTTTTCAGAGATTGCGAGTATATGCGTTAGGCAAAGAGTGCGAGTATATGCGTTAGGCAGAGAGTGCGAGTACATGCGTTAGGCAGAGAGTGCGAGTATATGCGTTAGGCAAAGAGTGCGAGTATATGCGTTAGGCAGAGAGTGCGAGTATATGCGTTAGGCAGTGAGTGCGTGTATATGCGTTAGGCAGAGAGTGCGAGTATATGCGTTAGGCAGAGAGTGCGAGTACATGCGTTAGGCAGTGAGTGCGAGTATATGCGTTAGGCAGAAAGGTCGAGTATATGCGTTAGGCAGAGAGTGCGAGTACATGCGTTAGGCAGAGAGTG
>SDVV010015529.1:0-14499 GCA_016164225.1 Gammarus roeselii | reverse complement strand
CTCGGCAGATTGCCTCCAACACACTAGAACTGGCAGCTGTTTCCTTCAAAGAACTAGTCTGCAGCTCACTACTCGGCAGATTGCTTCCAACACACTAGAACTGGCAGCTGTTTCCTTGAAAGAGCTCGTCTGCAGCTCACTACTCGGCAGATTGCCTCCAACACACTAGAACTGGCAGCTGTTCCCTTGAAAGAACTAGTCTGCAGCTCACTACTTGGCAGATTGCCTCAAACACACTAGAACTGGCAGCTGTTTCCTAGAAAGAACTTGTCTGCAGCTCACTACTCGGCAGATTGCCTCCAACACACTAGAACTGGCAGCTGTTTCCTTGAAAGAACTAGTCCGCAGCTCACTACTCGGCAGATTGCTTCCAACACACTAGGACTGGCAGCTGTTTCCTTGAAAGAGCTCATCTGCAGCTCACTACTCGGCAGATTGCCTCCAACACACTAGAACTGGCAGCTGTTTCCTTCAAAGAACTAGTCTGCAGCTCACTACTCGGCAGATTGCTTCCAACACACTAGGACTGGCAGCTGTTTCCTTGGAAGAACTCGTCTGCAGCTCAGTACTGCTAGTAGCTTAAAGTGTGGCGAAACGCGCCCTGGATACAAGTGTGTCGAAACGTGCCCTGGATACAAGTGTGTCGAAACGTGTCCTGGATATAGGGGTCCTTAAACGTGCCCTGAATGGTGAGTAGGGGGGAGGGAGTCAGGGGCGCGGGACCGTATGTGGGTCGGAGTCACTGATAAGCGGGGTCCGTAAGAAATGCCTTGGTGAATATTGTTTGGCTATGATTACTGATGGTTTGTAAATAGGTATTGTACAGGTAAGTATATTTGTATGACTTATAGTTTATTTAATTGGTACATCTGCATGAGGTGTTGGCCTGGTGCATAGTAGGTAGGCTGTGTGTGTATGATTTATTTATCTCTTGATATGATAATTTTATATCGTGGTATTTAGTATCGCAGGCACCCCTGTTATTTCAAAGGGTTTATATTGCTGAATCATTATTATATTTATGGTATTATAAAACAATGTAGTTACCGTTGTAACAGGATGTCGTTGCTCAATCGTTATCTAATTTAGGTATGTTGACCGAAATTATGTAGGTGGTTTATTATTATAGAGCAAAAGCTATAGTATTTGATTGAATCCATTCCATTTCCCCTTTGTATGAATATATTTTCAGAGTTTCATCAGGACACAGCGTCAAGAATCCAATAGTAGGCGCAGATACGTTCCCGTATTTTCAATCCGTATGTCTGTGGACAATGTAACCAGTTTTAGATTATATATATATATATTTATTACATATTAGGAACATTTATATCAACCGACTTTTATTATTTAGGAGCGGTTGAAGGGATATACGTTTCACGGTTTTTTCAATGTGTACGACTATGGATAATGAAACATGTTCAAGTTTATTATGTATATATTTATTGTGTGGTCACATAGGAACATATACGTATAAGGAGCAGTCATTTGGAAATGATACCACTGATCGTTATCGTAGCGGCAGACCTCTATCCGTCAATATCACGCAGAGACCTTATCTTGAGTCGCACTCCTCTCGTGACCCTGCCTATTAGCCAGATTAATCTCTACATGTCATTTTACGGCACCTTTAATCACTTGCCGTGTTGCTGGTAGGCATATTGTTATAACACATTTGGACGTGCAGTAGGGGACCCCCTCGGCAAAAAAGTAGGATACGTTTTGGAAAATTGGGTGGGATAAGCTTGCTCGTATGAATTATTGTTCGTCCACGGTGTTAGGGCGTATTGAATTGGCATATCCGCAAAAAATGCTAGCTTGGTACACATCAATTTGGCAGTATGTATAGGATTTTATTCTTTTTAATAGAATATGGTATTGTAGTGTTCAATCGATTTAGCTGTTTATAGCGTTTTATTTTGTTTCGAAGTCACCGTTATTATTATTATTTTTTATTGCATGGTTACATATTCGAAACATTTACTTATAAGAAACATTTACATCAATCTATTTTCATAATTTTAGGAGCGGTTGCAGGGGTATACGTTCACGTATGTTCAACCGTATGACTCTAGACAATGAAACATGTTCATGTAAATAATTATTTATTTACATAGGAACATATACATATAAGGAACATTCACATACTAGGAACATTTACAGAATATAACCTGATGACGTAGACGTACTTTTGTCATTCACTCAACTACACCCGCCAACAACGCCCTCTCCCTGCTTACGTCTCTTCCATGTTGAATTCATTTGTACATCGACATCATCATTGCCCAAGACACATCGCTTTCTCTTTTTAGTGACGGTAGATTCAACTTCAATGGATGTTTTGGGAATGTCTGGATGCCCATAGGCAAGAGTTGGGTACATATCAACATAGTACCGATACATTTCGAACTTACTGAGACAATTTTTTAATAGGGCGTACAGTTTGAAGCTGGCACACTTGCGCGCGAATGTTATGTATGGTCTAAAAGTGTGTGTATGTTTTCTGGGTATAGATATCATTGTATTAATCATGTCTGATTTTGGCTTGTGTCTGGTAATTGACACCTTTTGCAGGGGATTTGTAGCGTCGGACTCAAGCAACATTCTGTAAAACGTTGGTTGCAAGCAAATAATTTCACTCGGGTAGTCGTCGGCGGTTTCGATTTTCAGTAGTCCCAGCTGTCCTTTTTTTGATTCATCGTGCAAGGGTGGATTCTTCGGGTAGTTGGAGAAATCCATGTATTCAGCAAGAGGAGCTTTGAGCATTCCCGCCTCAATGTCATCCACACCTTTGAAGTGGAGCAGCAACGAGTCGGTGTCCGATTAGATGAGCGAGACGTTGTCACCGTATTTGGGTTTTGGAGTCTTGAAAAAGAAGCTGTAGATTTTTGCTTTTGCTCCTGTTTGGAGCTGATGGGATACATATTCATATATCTACGATATCTTAGATAACCGAGTGCAATTTCAATTGCAGAATTTTTTTATCGCATTTCCAATGCTAGGCATATTGTGTTGTAATTCATTGCATGTCATGTTGCAAGACTGCAAGTTTTCATTGCTAGGCATTCGAGTTAAATTTTAGGAGATTGCAAACAAACATTTGTAAGCTAAATTTTTATTGATATTTTTTTTTCACATATATATTAAGAACTTATATGGGTTTATCATTCATACGAGAACATAACTATTCTCTCCGAAAATGCGATGTGAGCAACTGTTCGAAAAATAAGTAATGATTTCAACCGCCCTCCCTGGTCTTATCTTGATCCTCGGTATCAGTGGCACTTTGCGGTTTCTTTATCGATGATGAGCATTATTTCTCACCTGGAAGTGTCGGCTCATCATATTGGTGTAGGATTTATAATCTGGGTGTGTTTTTTTCTCTGATCTATTGGGTTCTAGACTGCTGCCCTTAGTACACATTTTAGATAGACGGATACCTTCGGGAGTAGTGAATGCAACACTTCCAAACCTAACCTTGTAACCAAAACTTTGATTATAGTCTTCAGCGAGCTTTTTCTCGATGCGATTTTTTTTACTAAAGCTACATGTTTATGACATCGAATCGTTTCAGGTTTTTTCTTACTGGCACCGACATTCCCATTCAGTATGTTCCCGCAGATTTCCAAAATATACCTAATTCTCCTAGCACTCAAACCTTTGTGACATGATTCTGTCTCTTCATGTTTCATTTCCAACATTTTTGAAACGAAGTCAGATATACATATGATTTTATTGTACAATTTTACACTTCTTATACTTGATACCGTTTTATTATCCCATTTGAAAATTCGGTTGCCTTTAACTTTATCAGGGTTTTCTTCACATGACATCTCTTCGGTATTACTATTACACGCTTTAATATCACTGGTACTGGTGTCCATTACACTTTAAGTATCCCACGTTTTTCCCATATTTTCATAATATTCCATTTCGTCTAAGGCTTGGGTGTACTACCCCCATTTCACCCAATCTTTATACGTCCTACGTTTGGATGTTAGAGGTAAAACACTTTCTTTACCGTTCTCATCCTGTTGAGCACTGTCTATCTCAATATTTTGGAAACTCAGGTCCGGTTTATTATGTTCTATCAATACGCCCTTTTCGTCCCTACAGCTTTTATTTCCTCGTTCATTTTTAAGATTATCATATTCAAGATAATGCTGACCTTTGAGATGTTGCCAAACCCCGAACGTGGATCTTGATTTGCTTTAGTTTATCTCCGCATTGCAAATAACACATACCCCCGTATTATCCTTTCTGGTAAAATATTTACATATCAATCTTGGCGACATCCTTCTACAACAAAAGCAGACCGTTAACTAATTGAGAATAAATCTGATTCCAATTTTATATATTCTTTAACATGAACATACAGGGTTGATGCCGGCATATGCCGGTATAATGTAGGCGTATACACGTTGATGCCGGCATATGCGAGCATATGCCGGGATAATGTAGGCTTATACATAGTTGATGCCGGCACAATGTAGAGGCACACACACACACACACATTTTGTATGCATGTACAGGATCGGTTAACATCTGAGGCATTTTACCTCTTTAGAACTAAGTCCCTTTGTTTTTTTGTTACAAGATATTTAATGTGGATCAGCTTCACGGCATGTTGGGTTAAAAGAACTAATCATCCTAACCTAACCTAACCTATTCTATCGAAGAATTATGTATTATCGATCGACGTTTGATTCTTACATATGATTTTTTTTCAGTGTTTTAGGATTAATGCATAACAAATATATCCACTTGACTCGACATTTTGATCTATCCTTTGCAGTTTTTAAACACACTTCCAATTTAGATCTAGCAAATTTAATCCATTTTTCATAGGTAATTACATCGTTGTTTGAATGTTATTGCCATCTCATATGATTCTTGATTTATGATCTGACACAATTTTACATCACTTTTACATGTTATTCACACCCATCAAAAACCTAACCTAACCTAACCTAAACTTATGTATGGTATTCAGTCATTGCTATATACATATGAACACCACCACACGGTTCTAAATGAAACTTACACCTAATTCTTTCTACTTCGTGGTCACTCGCAACCCATTTTAGTAAGCAGAGAGAGCAGATCTTCAATCTTAGAAGGTTTGAATGTTACAAGTGTTTTATATTTGTATTCAGTTTCACACAAACGAACACTTCGTCTCATACTAGGTCTACCAAATTTACTTCAATATATCCTGACACTACATCCTTTGACGACTTGCACCTCTGATTTGCCTTTTCTTTCCTATATTTTCATGTTCTTGACGATGACTTCGTTTCAGATGTCGCCACACATTACTCGTGGATTCATCTTCATTTATTTTTATTTATTTTTGGATAAATTACAAAGACCCGTTACCCCATTGCTTTCGAACAAACGACGACTCAAGCTATAGCCCATCCTTCCACAACAGAGTCACAATCTTGACTGAGCAAGATCTGATCGGACTCTGATTTTCATTCTACCAATCTGTAACACATCTAGAACATTCATCCCCCAAGATAGGTTTATGACAATGTTTAAATTTGTCATGAGTGACATCTCGTGTTTTGTTTCATACCGTGAAACATATTCTTCTACTGATTTCGACAATTCGATGTTCCCTCCGACTGACACAATGTATGCAATTCAATACTCAAACTTTGAGTTTTAGGATAATTTAAATATTTGATTGAGGATTGACAGGGCTTATTACTGTATAAGTAGGATTAATTACAGATCTCGCTGGATTCGTCAAGACTTTCAAACTCATTCTTTTGATTTGTAACAGCATGGTTCGTACATCCAATCATACCCATCATCACAATGTTTCAGTTTCCTCTCAAAATCCTTCATATACTCCAGCATATCTTTGATGCGAATACCGAAGGCTGTTCCGTTTCCGTGAGTTCACAAATGCAGTGCTTCTTCTTCTTGAACCTTAATCATTCGAACATTCTCCAATTCAAAGTCATTCTGATTTTCATCATTGAGGAATTGTTGCGTACGTTTTAGATTTTTATTTGTTCGTAAGTAGAATCCGTTTCCCACTACTTCAGCTTTATTACAGTCATGGTGATGATTTCCACTTGGACCATATCAATTTTGAGATTTGCTTTCTTATTTCCCTTGAATTTTGTTACATACGACTGTAAGCCGTCAACATTAGTTACCCAAAGCCGACTTCATTTTTTCCTCCATCCATTTATGAATGTCATCTCCCACTCTTTTGATTCTTGTTTTACCCATTCTGAGATAACTAATATTTTCAACACTGGTCAATATTTGTTTGATCCGACTCATATCATCTTGGGAGATTTATACTTCCAAAACACGTAAACGAATTTTTACCACGTGAACATTTATTGTTGTCTATTCGAGGATGAGGCGTCCTGCTCCACTTACACTCAGTAGGCCTAATGTTTTGCGAAAAAAACATACAATCGCATTATAATAGCTAGCTGCATGCCGAGATTGGAGTCAGTGTTACGTTGAGTGTAAGTGGAGCAGGACGGCTCATCCTCAAATAGACAACAATGAATGTTCACGTGGTAAAAATTAGTTTACGTAATATGGAAGAAGAAGTCTCCAAAGATGATATGTGTCGGATCGAATAAATATTGACTAGTGTTGAAAATATCAGTTATCTCAGGATGAGTAAAACAAGAATCAAAAGAGTGGGAGATAACATTCATATATGGATGATGGAAAAAGGAAGTCGGCTTTGGGTAACTAATGTCGACGGGTTACAGTCGTATGTAACAAAGTTCTAGGGTAATAAGACAGCAAATCTCGAAATTGATATATTCCAAGTGGAAATCATCATCATGACTGTAATAAAGCTGAGGTAGTGGGAAACGGTTTTTACCTATGAACAAAAGAAAATCTGGAACGTATGTAACAATTCCTCAATGATGAAGATCAGAATGACTGAATTGGAGAAGTTTCGAATGATTAAGGTTCAAGAATGAGAAGCACTACATTTGTGGACTCACGGTAACGGAACAGCCTTCGGTATTCGCATCAAAGATATGCTGGAGTATATGAAGGATTTTGAGAGAAAACTGAAACATCATGATGATGGGTATGATTGGATATACGAACCATGCTGTTACAAATCAAAAGAATGAGTTTGAAAGTATTGATGAATCAAGCAATATCTGTGACTAATCCTACTAATACAGTAGTAAGCCATGTCAACCCTTAATCAAATGTTTATAATATCCTAAAACTCAAAGTTTAAGCATTGAATTGCATACATTGTGTCAGTCAGAGCTAACATCGAATTGTCGAAATCAGTAGAAAAATAAGTTTCACGGTATGAAACAAAACTCGAAATGTCGCTCATGACAAATTTAAACATTGCCATAAACCTATATTGGGGGGTGAATGTTCTAGATGTGTTACAGATTGGTAGGATAAAAATCAGAGTCCAATCAGATCTTGCTCAGTCAAGATTGTGATTCTGTTGTGGAAAGATGGGGTATAGCTTGAGTCGTCGTTTGTTCGAAAGTAATGGGGTAACGAGGTTTTGTAATCTGTGCAAAAAAAATTGAATAAACATAAATCCACGAGTAATGTGTGGCGACATCTGAAACAAAGTCATCGTCATGAATATGAAAATTATAGGTAAGAAAATGCAAATCAGCCGTGCAAGCGTCGAAGGATGTAGGGTCAGGAGATATTAAAGTAAATGTGGTAGACCTAGTATGGGATAAATTGCTCGTTTGTGTGAAACTGGGTACAAATATGAAATACTTGTAACATTCAAACCCTCTAAGATTGCAGATCTGCCCTCTCTGCTTACTAATATGGGTCGCGAGTGACCACGAAGTAGAAAGAATTAGGTGTAAGTTTCATTAAGAACCGTGTGGTGGGGTTCATATGTATATATAAATGACTGAGTACCATCCATAAGATTAGGTTAGGTTAGGTTAGGTTTTTGATGGGTGTGAATAACATGTGAAAGAGATGTAAAATTGTGTCAAATCAAAAATCAAGAATCATATGAGATAGCAATAACATTCAAACAACGATGTAATTACCTATGAAAAATTTATGAAATTTGCTAGATCAAAATTGGAAATGTGTTTAAAAAATGCAGAGGATAGATCAAAATGTAGAGTCAAGTGGATATATTTGTTATCCATTAATCCAAAAACACTGAAAAAGTCATATGTATGAATGAAAAGTCGATCGATAATGCATAATTCTTCGATAGAATAGGTTAGGTTAGGTTAGGATGATTAGTTCTTTTAACCTAACATGCCGTGAAGCTGATCCACATTAAATATCTTGTAACAAAAAAACAAGAGACTTTGTTCTAAAGAGGTAAATTGCCTCAGATGTTAACTGATCTTTGTATATGCATACAAAATGTGTGTGTGTGTGTGCGTCTACATTGTACTGGCATCAACTATATATAAGCTTACATTATCCTGGCATATGCCGGGATCACCGTGTATACGCCTACATTATACCGGCATATGCCGGCATCAACTCTGTATACGTCGTACATTATATCGGCATATGCCGACATATGCCGGCATCAACCCTGTATGTTCATGTTAAAGAATATATAAAATTTGAATCAGATTTATTCTCAATTAGTTAACGGTCTGCTTTTGTTGTAGAAGGATGTCGTCAAGATTGATATGTAAATATTTTACCAGAAAGGATAATACGGGGGCTTGTGTTATTTGGAACGCGGAGATAAAATTAAGCAAATCAAGATCCACGTTTGGGTTTTGGCAACATCTCAAAGGTCAACATTATCTTAAATATGATAATCTTAAAAATGAACGAGGAAATAAAAGCTGTAAGGACAAAAAGGGTATTGATAGAACATAATAAACCGGACCTGAGTTTCCAAAATATTGAGATAGACAGTGCTCAGCAGGATGAGAACGGTAAAGAAAGTGTTTTACCTCTAACATCCAAACGTAGAACGTATAAAGATTGGGTTAAATGGGGGGAGTACACCCAAGCCTTAGATGAAATGGAATATAATGAAAATATGAGAAAAACGTGGGATACTTTGAGTGTAATGGACACCAGTACCAGTGATACCAAAACTCGTGATAGTGATACCGAGGTGATGTCATGTGATGAAAAACCTGATTTAGTTGAAGGCAACTGTATTATCAAATGGGATAATGAAACGGTATCATGTATAAGAAGTGTAAAATTGTACAATAAAATCAAATGTATACCTGACTTTGTTTCAAAAATGTTGTAAAGGAAACATGGAGAGAGAGAATCATGTCTCTAACGTTTGAGTGCTAGGAGAATTAGTTATATTTCGGAAATCTGGGGGAATATACTGGATGAGAATGTCGGCGTCAGTAAGAAAAAACCTGAAACGATTCGATGTCATGAACATGTACCTATACTAAAAAAATGGCGTAGAGAAAAAGCTCGCTGAAGACTAGAAACAAAGTTTTGGGTTACAAGGTTAGGTTTGGAAGTGTTGCATACACTATTCCTGAAGGTATCCGTCTATCTAAAATGTGTACTGAGGGCAGCAGTCTAGAACCCAATAGGTCAGAGGAAAAAAACACACCCAGATGATAAATCCTACACCAATATGATGAACCGACACCTCCAGGTGAGAAATAATGCTCATCATCGATAAAGAAACCGTAGAGGGCCACTGATACCGACGATCAAGAGAAGACAAGAGATGGGGGTGATCGAAATCATTACTTATGTTTCGCACAGCTGCTCACATCGAATTTTCGGGGAGACTAGTTATGTTCTCATATAAATGGTAAACCCATGTAATTTCCTAATATATGTACGTAAAAAAATATTAGCAATAAAAATTTAGCTTATAAATATTTGTTTGCAATATCCTAAAATTTAACTCGAATGCGTAGCAATGAAAAATTGCTGTTATGCAACATGCCATGCAATGAATTGAATACAGTATGCCTAGCATTGGGAATGCGATAAAATTATCTGCAATTGATATCGCACTCGGTTATCTAAGGCATCGTAGGTGCATAAATATATATCTAATTAGCTCCAAACAGAAGCTAAAGCAGAAGTCTACAGCTTCTTTTATGGGACACTGATACCCAAATAACGTGACAACGACTTGCTCATCTACCTGGCCACAGACTCGTTGCTGCTCCACTTCAAAGGTGTGGATGACATTGAGGCGGAAATGCGTAAAGCTCCTTTGGCTGAATACATGGACTTCTCCAACTACCAGAAAAATTATCCCTTGTACGATGAATCAAAGAAAGGACGCTGGAACTACTGAAAATCAAAACAGCCAACGACTACCCGAGTGAAATCATTTGCTTGCAACCAAAGTTTTACAGTATGTTGCTTGAGTCCGATGCCACAAATCACCTGCAAAGGTGTCAATTACCAGACACAAGCCAGAATCAGACATAAACAATACAATGATATCCATAACCAGAAAACACACACACACACTTTGAGACCATTCACAACATTCGCGCGCAAGTGTGCCAGCTTCAAACTGTACGCACTATTAAAACATTGTCTCAGTAAGTTCGAAATAATCGGTACTCTGTTGAAATGTGCCTAACTCTTGCCTATGGACATCCAGACATGCCCAAAAATCCATTGAAGTTGAACCTACCGTCACTAAAAAGAGGAAGCGATTTGTCTTGGGTGATGATGATGTCGATGCACAAATTAATTTAACATGGAAGAGACGTAAGCAGGGAGAGGCCGTCTTTGGCGTATGTAGTCGGGTGAATGACAAAAGTACGTCTCCGTCTTCAGGTTATATCGTGTAAATGTTTCTTGTATGTAAACGTTCTGATATGTAAATGTTCCTATGTAAATAAATAAATATATACTTGAACATGTTTATATTGTCCAGAGTCATACGGATAGAAAATACGTGAATGTATACCCCTGCAACCGCTTCTAAAATGATGAAAATAGATTGATGTAAATGTTCCTTATATGTAAATGTTCCTAATATGTAACTTTGTAATAAAAATTGAAAATATATGCAGCTAAATCGAATAAATACTACAATACCATATAATATTAAAAATAATATAATCCTATACATACTGCCAAATCGATATGTACTAAGCTAGCATTTCTTGCAAATATGCCAATTCAATAAACCCTAACACCGTTGACGAACATTAATTTATACGAGCAAGCTTATCACACCCAATTTTCTAAAACTTATCCTACTTTTTTGCCGAGGGGGTCCCCTACTGCACGTCCAAATGTGTTATAACAATATTCCTATCAGCAACGCGGCAAGTGATTACAGGTGCCATAAAATGACATGTAGAGATGAATCTAGCTATTAGGCAGGGTCACGAGAGAAGTGTGACTTGAGATAAGGTCTCTGTATGACATTGGCGGATAGAGGTCTGCCGCTACGATAGTGATCAGTGGTAATATTTCCAAATGACTGCTCCCTATATGTAAATGTTCCTGTGTAACCATGCAATAAATAAATAACTAATAAACTTGAATATGTTTCATTATGCATAGTCGTACGCATGGAAAAATACGTGAACCGTATACCCCTGCAACCGCTCCTAGATGACGAAAATAGATTAATATAAATTATTCTATTATGTTACTAACAAATAAATTTAATCTAAAACTTCTTTCATTGTCCTCAGACATACGGATTGCAAATACGGGAGCGTATCTGCGCCTACTATTGGATTTTTAACGCTGTGTCCTGATGAAAATTTGAAAATATATACATACATACAAGAAAAAAAATGCGGATGGGTTTAATCAAATACTATAGCTTTTGCTCTATAATAATAAACCACCTACATAATTCCGAATTTCACTAATACGTATTTTGGTCAACATACCTGAATTAGATAACGATCCAGCAACGACATCCTGTTACAACGGTAACTACATTGTTTAATAATACCATAAATCAAATAATGATTCAGCAATACAAACCCATTGAAATAACAGGGATTCCTACGATACTAAATACCATGATATAAAATGATCCTATTAAGAGATAATTAAAGCATACACATACAGCCTACCTATTATGTACCAGGTCAACACCTCATGCGGATATGCCAATTAAATAAACTATAAATCATACAAATATACTTACCCTTTACAATACCTATTTACAAATCCTATCACAACGCTATACGTGTCACTAAATAAAACAACCTATTGCACGAGCAAAGACTTGCAATAAATACCCAAATGAAATGGCATCACAACGCTATAAGCGCAACCAAGTAATACGATATACTATTAAACAGAATTCATTCCATATATACAGTCAAACCAATATGTATTAGGCTAGCATTTCTTGCGAATAAGCCAACTAAAGAAACTATAACATTAATTCAAACAAAATATTTACCCTCTACTATACCTATTTACAAACCATCTGTAATCATAGCCAAACAATATTCACCAGGGCATTTCTTACGGACCCCGCTTATCAGTGACTCCGACCCACATACGGTCCCGCGCGCCTGACTCCCTCCCCCTACTCACCATTCAGGGCACGTTTAGGGACCCCTATATCTAGGACACGTTTCGACACACTTGTTTCCAGTGCACGTTTCACCACACTTTACACTACTAATGTTGTTAATGTTGTGGAGCCTCCAACACACTAGAACTGGCAGCTGTTTCCATGAAAGAACAAGTCTGCAGCTCACTACTCGACAGATTGCTCCCAACACACTAGAAGTGGCAGCCGTTTCCTTGAAAGAACTAGTCTGCAGCTCACTACTCAACAGATTGTCTCCAACACACTAGAACTGGCAGCTGTTTCCTTGAAAGAACTAGTCTGCAGCTCACTACTCGGCAGATTGCCTCCAACACACTAGAACTGGCAGCTGTTTCCTTGAAAGAACTAGTCTGCAGCTCACTACTCGGCAGATTGCCTCCAACACACTAGAACTGGCAGCTGTTTCCTTGAAAGAACTAGTCTGCAGCTCACTACTCGGCAGATTGCCTCCAACACACTAGAACTGGCAGCTGTTTCCTTGAAAGAACTAGTCTGCAGCTCACTACTCGGCAGATTGCCTCCAACACACTAGAACTGGCAGCTGTTTCCTTGAAAGAACTAGTCTGCAGTTCACTACTCGGCAGATTGCCTCCAACACACTAGAACTGGCAGCCGTTTCCTTGAATGAACTCGTCTGCAGCTCACTACTCGGCTGATTGCCTCCAACACACTAGAACTGGCAGCTGTTTCCTTGAGAAAACTAGTCTGCAGCTCACTAGTCGGCAGATTGCCTCCAACACACTAGAACTGGCAGCTGTTTACTTGAAAGACCTCGTCTGCAGCTCACTACTCGGCAGATTGCCTCCAACACACTAGAACTGACAGCAGTTTCCTTAAAAGAACTCGTCTGCAGCTCACTACTCGGCAGATTGTCTCCAACACACTAGAACTGGCAGCTGTTTCCTTGAAAGAACTCGTCTGCAGCTCACTACTCGGCAGATTGCCTCCAACACACAAGAACTGGCAGCCGTTTCCTTGAATGAACTCGTCTGCAGCTCACTACTCGGCTGATTGCCTCCAACACACTAGAACTGGCAGCTGTTTCCTTGAAAGAACTAGTCTGCAGCTCACTAGTCGGCAGATTGCCTCCAACAAACTAGAACTGGCAGCTGTTTACTTGAATAACCTCGTCTGCAGCTCACTACTCGGCAGATTGCCTCCAACACACTAGAACTGGCAGCAGTTTCCTTAAAAGAACTCGTCTGCAGCTCACTACTCGGCAGATTGCCTCCAACACACTAGAACTGGCAGCTGTTTCCTTGAAAGAACTCGTCTGCAGCTCACTACTCGGCAGATTGCCTCCAACACACTAGAACTGGCAGCTATTTCCTCGAATTAACTCGTCTACAGCTCGCTACTCGACAGATTGCCTCCAACACACTAGAACTGGCAGCTGTTTCCTTGGATGAACTCGTCTACAGCTCGCTACTCGACAGATTGCCTCCAACACACTAGAACTGGCAGCTGTTCCCTTGAATGAACTCGTCTACAGCTCGCTACTCGGCAGATTCTTGTGGATCGATGCAGTCAGTAAACCCCCCTGCCAACAGCTGCCTCGCAGTGCGGGTCAAACTACAGAACGTGCAACCGCGCATTGCAGGGCACATCCCAGGGACGCGTAACCACGCATGGTGGGACACACGACAGGGACGCACAGTCTCATATTGCAGGGCACATCACAGCGACGAGCCACCACGCATGGTGGGACACACGACAGGGACGCAAAACCTCACATTGCAGGGCACACGACATAGACGCGCAGCTCCGCATTGCAGGGCACACGACATAGACGCGCAGCTCCGCATTGCAGGGCACACGACATAGACGCGCAGCTACGCATTGCAGGGCACACGACATAGACGCGCAGCTCCGCACTGCAGGGCTCACGACATAGACGCGCAGCTCCGCATTGCAGGGCACACGACATAGACGCGCAGCTCCGCATTGCAGGGCACACGACATAGACGCGCAGCTCCGCATTG
>SDVV010015528.1:0-14499 GCA_016164225.1 Gammarus roeselii | reverse complement strand
ATATAAATGTCCACGAGTTTTGTATACTGGGTAATAATTACATGTTGAACGACATATATCAACACCAGTAACATATATGCCATGAATTTCTAATGCTCTTTTCCTCAAGCCCCTTGTTATCCACGTCATTGGTTGTAAACTTCCTAGTGGATCTGTTGCGAGAGTCGGTAACATCGCATATCCGGCAAACTTTCCCCATCCGTGAGTTCACATGCTGTCGCTGGCAGTATTTGATGCTGACCGCCATCACAGTTCTGAAGGTGCTATGGTGCAGGGCAGTCCCTTGCAGTATTTAATGCCGACCCCGTTCACAGTTCTGAAGTGACCACGGGCGATGCTGACTCTGGCAGTACTGGAAGTCGACCTCACTCACAGTTCAGAAGTGGCCACGGTGCGGTGCTGTCGATTTGAGTAAGGTCGTGCCGCTTGTCGTGGCTTCTTCAACTCGACCATTGATGCAACTGTTGTCAGGTTATAGCGAAGCAGAAATATTTCAGCTATCTCCCTATCGGGGTTTTAATTATTTCCTCTCTACACATCTGAAAAACATGTATTTGTCTTGTTCAGCACTACTCTAATTATTTTCATGAGCAGGGGTCAATGTTGTCATGGGTTCATGTGAGCTAAATGTTCCAAAAGCAGCGAATTTTATAGATCAAACCTCAATTTTTATAGAAAACTATTGTGGTAGCATATTTTTAACTGGCAGGGCGCAACTCAATTCATCGTATCGTTCATTCACACAAATCCACAGTATTAGTGCATTCACTTCAGTAAACAGGGCATAGATTATACAGAACCGTATCCTGGGACGGTGTCCGCACGGCCGTATATAGAGGATATTCAACGCATTGAGTGTACAGTTTGTATTAGAGTTGCTCACAGTTAACAGCGTACGAAGCCGTATCCAGTTTAGTGTCCACGTGATCCTCCACTCAGCCCTCGACTATGAAGGTCCTGCCTCCAGCTCCAAGGCCCAGCTTTTCGGTGAGTCTCTGACTTAATGTTAAGCGCTTCAACGAATAAGATGAGATGCCAGCGCTATCCAATTTAGAATAGAGCTATTTTAAGAGGGCTATCTTCAGTCAGTTATCTTAAGGGAGCAATCTTAAGAGAGCTATCTTCAGTGAGCCATCTTACTGGAGTTATCTCAAGGGAGCTTTCTACCATTTGTAGCGCCTTGAGTGTGGATGATACCTCACGACATCAGGTTGAGCTAACTTATTTATCTTGTGTGTATAATTCCCGTGGTACACCTTGTGATTTTCAAAGGTTATGTGCTTTTAGTAATTTGAATATCTCATAAGCACGTCAACTAAATATTTGTGGCTGTCTACAGTTCCCGTGAAGAAATTGTCCAAAATATGAATGTTTACAAGTGTAAAGAGACAACAACAGGTATTTTGACACAAATGAGGTTGGCTTTAGTTGAAGGTAGACTAGTTCTGAAGTGGAACACCTTAGAGAGCATCATGTATCTGCGTAGTGTCTCTTGGAAGGGATCAAGAAAGGGAAAGGTTGTAGGCAGAGATAACATTTAACGGTGATACTCGAAACACCTCAAATCCGCATCTGAAGGAAGCCATCCACGTACGATGCTTATTTGAGATGGTCTGTTACATTCATCGGTAAACCAGTGCTGGCCGGTGCCATTGGTGGACACCGTTTTGCAACAAGCAGGTACCAATACCGAACACCTCCTCATCTTGCGAGAGCCAATAATTGGTATTATTTCAGCCGTACTAGTATCAATGGCAGACATGTTGGCTCAACTGTCGGGTACTGTTTCTGAAACAACATCTCGAAGCTAATTCTAGAAAAAAATATCGAACAGTGGCTTGATCGTTTCGATTATTTTGCTACTTTCAACTTCCGTTGATTTTTTTCCATTCTTTGACAACTTTTTACGCTAAGGAGTTAAGTTTTCCAACGATTTTGAAATCATTACTTCTGGTCACTCCAGTCGTGTTTAGAGTAAAATGGCTCGTTCGGTCCTTCATAATGTTCTACTCTGCGAACAGGTCACCTCAAACTCGACGCTTCTCCAGCGGCTTATTCGCGATGTCCTTCTACAACAATTAATGGAACAGCGAGGGGATAAGATAGGTAGCTCGACGTCGAACCTCCTCTAATATAATAACGCCTTGTCTACGATATGGAGACCATAATTGGGCTGAATACTTGAGATGCAGTCTAGCTAATGCATTGTACAACTTAAAAATACAATATCTGTTCATGTACGAGGTAGTACGGGATATCGTACCTTGCACTTCAGTCGATTTTGGCAGCCCATCTCCTCAGCCTATCCCATCAACTGCTTGCTTCTATTTGAATGATTACTTATGATGATACCATAAACTTTCTCTTCGGTGACGGGAGCTAATTGCTTTCAGGCAGAGCTGTATGCGCTACTGATAAAAACCATCGCCGCTACCGCTAATGGGGAAAATATGTAGCGGCGCTACCGCGAGTGGTTTACACAAATAGCGCTAGTTTTAATATAAGTTACAATCAATTAGGCTTAAATCAGTATTTTAATGAGTTGAATTCCCAACTGCATATCAATCCCAAACACGTTCCATACCGGTATCATGCGAGAGAAGATGTTGATGTTCTCACTTCTGAGCCCGTCGTTTTAGCCATAGTGTTAGAATTCACGATTTTTGTTACAGTTGTAGAGTAGTGCTAGCGACTAGCGCGTAAAACGCTCTAAAAGCTGGCGGCGCTGGGGAATTCGTTAGTGATTCAAAATATAGCGGCGCTTGTGCTTCCGCTAGAAAAACAAGCGGTGCTAAATAGCGCCGCTAGTTTTAGCGGCGCTATTTAGCATTCTAACAAACAAGTCATGTTTGCACTTTTCCTCCTAGCTTAGCATCGTCTGCAAACTTGATAATGTTAAATAACACGCTGCTTCGAGTTCGCTTATGAATATTATGAAAACCGGCTGGACCAAAAACAGATCCTTGTTACATGCTTCTTGTTTCATTACTCCGAGGGTAGGAGACACCGTAAGTAGGACTTCTTCATTGAGCCAGCATTTTGTCCGGATATTTGGCTCGCCTCGAATACCGGTTATATGCATTTTAGTAACGACGCGTCTGTAAGGGACTTCATCGAAAGCATTTTCGTAATTAAGGTATTTGATGTCGATGGGTGAATTGGCGTCGCAAATTTCGATTGTATTCGTGAAAAATATTTGCAGTGTCGCCAGACAGGAACAATTGGGTATTAAACTGTACTGATTATCTCCTATCAACATGAATATATTCCAGAATTGTGTAAGTTTAACCGTAATTCAATTCTCCATCAATTTGCCGATGACTGAGGTGAGACTAACTGGTCGGGAATTTTGGTTCAGTTGGACACTGCAGTGTCGTCGGTTTTAGCCATTCACGGCCATTCACAAGAGGACCTATTACAGAATTGGATTTGTTGCTCAAAATCTAGCTAAACAAATGGTTTCGGATTCGTTTTGGAGTTCCCAACGATTTATTTTTCATAATATTTATACTTAGGTTTTAGGACTTTCTTCAGAACTCATCTGCAGTTTTTAAATTACTTATTTGTAGGTTAGTTTAGTGAGTGATTTTGATATGACGAGTGTTTTGCTTTCTATTACGACAGAAGATGCCGCAGTTCACCTTTCAAGTACTTGGCTGATTAACTACTGATCGCCTGTTTTTTTGGGATATGATTAGCTTACCATTCTTAAGTGCAGTTCAAAAATGTCAAACTTTGGATTGACGTCAAGTACAAGGTTTATGTTCATTAAATCAATTGACTCCCGTAAGCTATCAAAGTTAGTTTGTCTAAAGTTAGGGACTTAATCGAAATTTATTGACGTTATCAACTTGAACTCCACCGTGAAACGGATACAGTAATGGTCGCGACTTCCGAGTCGTTCGTGACACGAGTCACTTGCACTAAATAGACGCTCAAGGACATTGCTTCCTCTAGTAGGTGTCTTTATCGTTTGGGTCATGAACTTATCGTCGGCCAATTTTATCCCGCGGTGGTCTGGGGCAGCACATTAGGCTGTTTCCAAATCAGTGTCAGGATAGATATCAGCTGCCTCCTGCTGATCGAAGGGTGAAAGAGAAGGGTTATTTGACACTTTTTACGTTTACCGACTACTTAAGTTAATACAAGATCGTGCCTACTGCTTGTAATAGTAACATAGTAACTTCAAATATATGACTAATTTTTAAGAAGGACAATACTTCTTCCCCCTCTCGGCCTTGTCTTTTTTTTGTGAACAAGAGAGTGATTCGGGGAAGTAGTCTTTTATATAGATAATTCCTGGTGTTCTATTTCATCCACAAATATACAACATGTTACTTTTTTTGTCGAATAAAATATGCTTTCCAACTGGCAAGTTTTAGGCAACGATTGATGGAGGTCGACTGAAGCCACGGCGTGGATTAAACCGGCGGTGTTTCATTTCTACGAGGTCAAATGCACATGAAAATTCTCATCAGTGTTGTCAGTTTCGAGTGACATATGGCCCCTTTGATCCTCCACAGTCCGGATTCCTAAACATGTCTTTCCACACAGTTCTTAGCTAAACTGCACACAGGAAATAACATGTGGAACAATGGAAAACACATTTATAATAGTCTGCTTTTTAAACAAGTTTCAAGTTGTACCAGTTTTTATTGGTCCATTTAGAAAGATAAAAAATTAAATTTGCTTTTGCAATTTTGTCGGGCTTATAGAAAGTTTCCATCACTCGGGGAATAACTGCGGGAATACCGAACATATTCCGTTGTTTAATTATTGGTTAAACAGCCAACCGTTGTACGTCTGCGGTGTTGGTGAATAATTGGTGGATGAAACATAAAAATATAGTGACACGATTAACTAAAATATCTGAATTTAATTAATTGTCGAAAACAATCGAATTTTAAAAATAGCACGCAACATTACAATTTTTTTGGCACTTAAATTATTCAGATAGCTGGCATCAATGTATATTGGATCTACAAATATTAAATAAAACAATGATATAGCATCGCTTGATCGTTAGAGGAAAAACAAAATATTTCCAGTAATCATTAAAAAATATAAGAATATCTGTGCTCGTACTATCTCATACGGTGTGACCACAAATCTAGCATATTTTTCACGAGTTGTATTCAACCATGCACACATTTGATGCCATTTACACGTCGCGGCTTCTGTTTTCCCAACATAGAGACAATCTCAATGTGTTCCAATATACCATCAACAATATCCAATCTGCAACTAATAATAATAATTATAATAACAATACAGATATACAGGACGAACCCCCCAGAAAGGAGGCTGGTTGACGGCAACGGGCACATCACACTCGTTTCATACACTCGCATGCAACCATATTTAGCATATTGGAGTTGAAGGATTGGTCCCGGACCACGCAACACGCACTTCGGGTCACGAATGAGGTTCGAGATCAGTGTTAGCATCAGTGTTCAAGAGCGTTAATTGGTTGACCTCAGCAAAACTCATCCATTCACAACCATTCTTCACCCGCGCCTATATATTGCACGCTCTCTCGCTACCTCCACACTCATTTCTCTTACGCTCGCTTCACGCTATCCATTCACCCAAACTTTAGTCTACCTTTAGGATAATGTTCACTCACCATCACAAAACACAGATTCAGTAGCCTCACCCCTCAATCCGACTTTCGTTTCTCCCCCCTCTTCATACACTCCTTCGCAAAGACACCCCGACCCGGAGCTTTCCCTGTCTTTATCTCCTCTACAGTCCCTGCAACACCTTCATTATTAATGTCCACAACAAGTCATGTTCTTAACACCAGCATCCGTACACCACCCCCGAAAGCAACAATGTCAGCCTCTTTGACATCCTCAACATTCGACAACTCATCAAAATACTCAGCCCACATCTTCCGGACATGACCACTCTCCAACAACAACCGGTCGTTAACATCTTTCAACACCTCCTCTTTCCAGTCTTCAGGTGGGGTAGAAGAATGTGCCAAAATTTTGAGAAGATCATAACGATGTTCTCTCCAGAAAATCGTTATGTTCTTCTCAAAATTTCGGCCCAACCGTCTACCCCACCTGACAACAGCGTTAATTTTAACTCTCTTCATCTCCCACTTCACCTCTTTTCTCTTCTTTCTATAGTTATGATAAGCTACTACCGACCTCGCTTGCAACCACTCCTCAAAAGCTCTCCTCTTCTGCGCTACCGCCGTGCAGTTTAACCTCATCGTTCCCCTACACGGAGTCCTTCTTCCTGTACTAGCCAACACGGCGAACACAACACACATTTTAGACACACCTGAACAACGCATCTCTGAACGACTCCCATTCTACTACAACATTGCTCAGACCTTGCTCTCTCACACTGTCAATTTCCTTCCTCAATACCTGATGGAATTCCTCAGCTCTGTTTATCACGTTCAGTTCCCTCACTTTAACAACCTCTTTTCCTCCTACAACTTTTATGTGCCCTGTCTAACTCTGCTCCACTCTTAATCTTCCTCCGATCATCTAGACTTTCCTCCACCCTCCCCTCTCATCACCCGCACATCAAACAACCTCCTCACCACTCACCTCGAAATCAGCAATCTTTACTCATGTGTACTTGTGGATATCTCACTTCTTGAACAAGCTGTTGCCAACCACCAGCTCCAGCTCCATGCAACAACCTATCAGGCTCTTTCCACCGTAATTTCTACAGGGCGCGTCATACCTTTCTACCACCTTCTCCACAATTATACCTTCAACTCTCGCATAGGGGAAAATCTATCATTTGAAAGCCCTTCGGTGTTTCTATGTCAGCAGCAGAGCATGTGTCAGAGTAGGGAGTGAGGTGAGTGCTTGGTTCACAGTGAATGTGAGCCTGAGACAAGGCTGCGTTATGTCTTCCTGGGTGTTTAATCTCTACATAGATGGAGTGGTCAGGGAGGTGAACGCTAGTGTATTGGGTCGTAGCTTGGAGCTATTGGAAGCAAATCTGCTTAGTTGGCAGTTCAGTTAGTTGCTGTGTGCGGATGATACGGCATTGGTGGCGGATTCGGAGAAGAAGTTGTGTAGTCTAGTGTCGGAGTTTGGTAGAGTGTGTGGGAGGAGGAAGCATCGAGTTAACGTAGGTAAAAGTAAAGTAATGAGATGTTCGAGGAATGTCCATGACACTGATTTTGTGTCCTCTTACAAGGAGAGAGATTGGAGGAAGTTAATTGCATTAAATATCTCAGCTTCCACGTGAAGAAGACTGAACTAGTGGAGACTGAGGTGAAGTCGCGAGTTGAGGGAGGGTGTTAAATGTTGGGTGCACTGAAGATTGTAATGAGCTGTAGTACGTTAGGGATGGAATCAAAGAGGGAATTGCATGAGGTATTAGTTGTCACAACTGTGCTCTAGGAGCTGTGACTTAGGGGTGAGAGCAGAAGAGAGAAGTAGTTTGACTGACGCTGTGAGACAGGATCAATAACAATTTTGCTCGAATTAGAACGGGGATGATGAAGAAGTTAGAGTGCTCTGAGATTGTTCGTTCACATGGTGAGGATGCATGATGGGAGATTGTTGAACATTGTGATTTAGGCCTAGAGGTAGACCGAAGTTTGGCTAGATGGATGATGGATGGCGTAAAGCAGGCGTTGGGACGAAGAGACATGAGTGTAGAGGTAGCGAGAGAGCGTGCAATGGATAGGTGTGAGTGGAGAATTGTTTGAATGGATGATTTTTGGGCGCTTCCCTGATGTATATTCCCGCCCTTGGCTTCTCGTTGGGAAACGGGTTGGTCGTGAGTGGGCTTCCCCCCCCCCTCTCCCTAACGACCAGCTCGCGGAAGCTCTAACAACAGGACCGTACCGCTCTTGGCTCGACTGGGCGTAGCTCCCCCATGAAATGTTGAACTCCGTTTTCTCTGTTCCGAAAAAGTTTTCTATAGGTTAAGAGTTGGGAGACCTGTCCCAGAAGGGTGTATCACATAAACCTGGCAGTGTAGCGCCCTGTGAGATGACACGGTACAATGACGAACACTAGGTCAGTAAAACATGGTGAAGGTGTTAACAGACACGAACATTGGCCAAGAAAAACTGGAACCGGGTTGGTGATGAATTGCAAGCTCAACAACCTTGCAGTATATTTGAATTTTCATTCTTTCAATATTAATAGGACTCTTGTTAAATTGTGTCAGGTATATAAATGTCCTTGCGTTTGTTTCCAGTTGGTGTCTGGGCTTAATAATTCTAGATACATATATTTTTCAGGTATTTCAGGATAGATAATATCGATAGGTTAGTAAGCCAGGATTAGGTTGCCCCGGAATCTCTAAATAGCTTAAATAGGGCCTTCAATTTTTTACTCTGTTATATCATAACTGTAAAATGGATTAACATGTAAACTGTACAATCTTTTTGTAATAAACTGTTTCAAATGTTTCAACTGTTGCCAACGAGATGCCAAGGGCGCAGCAGGGTAAACCAGTCCCACTGTCGGGCCCTGCTGCTGACACTGACCTCGGACAGCACTAATGACCCGGAGTGTGTTGCGTAGTCTACCGGCCGGACCCTTTAGCGCAAAAGGGCTAAGTTTTTTGAGTGTGGGTGTATTAGAGTAAGGTGCGCCATGCCGTCGGCCGCCCCTCTTCCAGGGGGATTCGTCTTAGGGTCTGCATCTGTAGATATGAAAAGTCTAAACTCTGTTTCCAGACTATATTCTGATCATTTGTGCTGAAGTGCTATGAGACATTTCTAGTTTGATTCAGTTGTTTCAGTATTTTTCTGGCAGCGACCATCACAATTTGTTTTAATAATGTGACATGCGAGATTATATCTTATGTCTAATTCACATTTAAATATCCTTCGTGTCATCTAGTTCTAATTGTAGATTTGCAAGCCCAGCATGTATCACAGACCTACTTGTACAATAGGTTGAAACATCTGATTTCCCAACCCCACATCCGTGAGTTTGTTACTTAAAAATATAGAATTTATTGCAGTACGAGCCGGCCGCCCACTAGAGATGAGCTGTGACGAATTCATTTTGAAATTACAAATTCAAAACGAATGTGTGATTTTACTTAACATTTTTAGTTTATAGGAGTGTCAACAGCTTATGTCGAGAATTATATTTTGCTGTGTGAAGTGCGAACCGGCCGCCGATCTCACGTTTCGTTATTTTAAATAGTGCATCTTATTAAAAAGTTTTATGCGTTAGACCTTAGAATTGAAGCCCATAACTAGAAGAAGGAAATGAATTATTTAATTATCAAAATTTTTAGTTCTCTATCAAAAAGGCGTTGGCATAAAATTGTTTGCCAGAAACTGACGTTCCATCAGCCATACTCAACTCGTGCTACTGAACATCACTGCGGGACTCGGCAGCAGATGCATCCTCCTACGGTTCGTCACCTTCAATGACAGTCTCTATGGGTGACGACGTTCAACTTCCAACAGGCTTACATGGCTCGCCACTGAGCTGAGCAACATTTTTTTTCCAATTTGTCGAGAAAACCAGAGTACTACGAACTGGGCCTCTTTGCTCTGAGTTCCCCCGTCTAACCCAGTCCTCGACGATCATCAAAGGACTGGGACTTGTCAACTTGGACTACCTCTGTCCCGCTATTAACAATTCGGTCATGGCAGGCCATCACTGTAATGTAACCATGTTTGATTTCGAATAAACAACTGGATAGTGACTGATACGACGACACCATTTGGCGATTAGTTCAATCTAAAATATCTGGTGTAAATTTACTAACGCGTCGTCCACACGATTCATAAACTCGATTAGAGTCACCCTGTCATTAATTAAATACTTTGGCAAGCGTTGGAACATTTGAACTAACGAAATATGTATTCTCAAACTACATTGACACACAATCAGAGAATGGAAGAACAAACTAGTGTTCGGTTTCGCGGGGGGACAATTTCTAATCAGTAAATTGTCTGGTTTCATTTTTGTATTTTAACTTTGCTAACGCGCTGAGTCAATGCCTCCAACATCTACAAGCTTGACCCTAGCACTAGCGACGAGCTCAGCCAATGCGTCCAACATCTGCAGGCTTGACCCTAGCACAAGCGACGAGCTCAGCCAATGCCTCCAACATCTGCAGGCTTGACCCTAGCACAAGCGACGAGCTCAGCCAATGCCTCCACCATCTACAAGCTTGACCCTAGCACAAGCGACGAACTCAGCCAATGCCTCCAACATCTACAAGCTTGACCCTAGCACAAGCGACGAGCTCAGCCAATGCCTCCAACATCTACAAGCTTGACCCTAGCACAAGCGACAAGCTCAGCCAATGCCTCCAACAAGCACAAGCGACGAGCTGAGCCAATGCCTCCAACATCTACAAGTTTGTCCCCAGCACGAGCGACGAGCAGAGTCAATGCCTCCAACATCAACAAGCTTGATCCTAGCAAATGCGACGAGCTGAGCCAATGCCTTCAACATCGACAAGTTTCTCCCTAGCATGAGCGATGTTCTGAGCCAATGCCTCCAACATCTACAAGCTTGACCTTAGCACACCACGCGACAAGCTGAGCCTATGCCCCCAGCATCTACAAGTTTTTGCCTAGCACGAGCGACGAGCTGAGCCAATGCCTCCAACATCTACAAGCTTGACCCTAGCACTAGCGACGAGCTGAGCCAATGCCTCCAACATCTACAAGCTTGACCCTAGCACAAGCGACGAGCTCAGCCAATGTCTCCAACATCTGCAGGCTTGACCCTAGCACAAGCGACGAGCTGAGCCAATGCCTCCAACGTCTACAAGCTTGACCCTAGCACAAGCGACGAGCTCAGCCAATGTCTCCAACATCTGCAGGCTTGACCCTAGCACAAGCGACGAGCTGAGCCAATGCTTCCAACTTCTACAAGCTTGACCCTAGCACAATCGACGAGCTCAGCCAATGCCTCCAACATCTACAAGCTTGACCCTAGCACAATCGACGAGTAGAGCCAATGCCTCCAACATCAACATGCTTGATCCTAGCACATGCGACGAGCTGAGCCAGTGCATTCCATATCTACAAGTTTCTCCCTAGCATGAGCGACGTGCTGAGCCAATGCCTCCAACGTCTACAAAATTGACCCTAGCATGTGCAATCTAAGCCAATGCCCAACATCTACAAGCTTGAACCTAGCACGAGACACGTAACACACGTGGTTATTATTTGCGAATAAAAAAACAAAGAGGTGATATAATGCATTTGTATCTTATGTGGTATCAATTTCTCATGCCCTACTTAGCAAATGGTAACATCGTCTACGCCGAGACGCGAGCTGTGATCTGGTTGTTAAACATAAGTCTTTGACAGAACTATAACTCCCAGTGGATTACATCGTAATTTTCGTTATAAACTATAACAGAAAATATTTCCTAAACGCATGAACTAATTACTATGCAGCTGTGGTCATTCGGTTAATAATGTCCGCTAATTGGATAACTAAAAAATCATAAGCGGATAGCGAATTGAAAAAAAATGCGGATCGAGGTATGCCGGGTGCCAAAATTGGGTCCTCTTACCGCTAACCTTAATTTTTAAACTTTCAGTACAACCCGCGCTTTTTCATTGTATCATAGAGAAGCAGAGTGCAGACACCACCCGTTTAGTCTTTCCACAACTGTTGACGTGGGAGGTCGTCTGCCAGTCCATGTTTTTGTCCAAAATTGACTATACAGGTCATTCCTGACAGCAAACTTCGATAGGCAGGTCTTCAGCAAGAGGAACCTGCACCTGTTGAAGTAAATGCTTCATTATATATGTGCATTGAATCTATTGAAATTAAAATAAAAAAATATTGTATATAACTTGCAGACTTAACTAAAACAACATTTAATGGACTTCTACGGACTTAAAATTGCAAGTCATTTTCCAGCGTTAACGGATTCGCGTTAGCGGATTAGCGTCAGCGGATCGCCGAACCTGGAAAAGAAGCGTTATAGCGAGTAGCGGAATCGCCAGCAGTGTTACCGGATTAGCGATTAGCGGACTAATGAAAAATATGCGGGTGCCCACTTTTGTTGGAAGGACATTTCCCTTGATCATTTTGAAGCCAGATCAACGTTGGACTGCGAGCTGTTTTGAAGCCTGATTGGACCTAATATGTTTATAGTCTTCAGAAGAGAACCTTCATTTGAAAAGAATTATTTCTAAATATTTCATACAGTTTCTTGTTTTATAACTGAAACTTGTTCAAATGTTTTAAAGAATATAACGAATTGTTGTTACATGAATATGATGAATTGTGTTTGCAGGGATACGATTAATAGTGTTTACACGGATATGATGAATAGTGTTTACAGGGATATGATGAATATTGTTTGTAGAGATTTGATGAATACAGTTTAGCTACAGGGATATGATGAATAGTGTTAACAGGAATATGATGAATAGTGTTAACAGGAATATGATGAATAGTGTTTAGAGGGATATGTTGAATTGTGTTCACAGGGTTATGGAGAATAGTGTTACAGAAATTTGATTAATAATGTTAAGAGGAATATGATTAATAGTGTTTACATGGATATGGTGAATTGTGTTGACAGAAATATGATGAATAGTGCTCACAGGGATATGATGATTAGTGTTTACAGGGATCTGATGAATTGTGTTTGCAGGGATAGGATGAATAGTGTTCACACGGATATGATGAATAGTGTTAACAGGGATATAATGAATATTGTTTGTAGAGATTTGATGAATACTGTTTACAGAGATATGATGAATATTGGTAATAGAAATATGATGAACTGTGTTTTCGGGGATATGATGAATTGTGTTTTCAGGGATATGATGAATAGTGTCAACAGGAATATTATGCCTATTGTTTACAGGGATATGATGAATGGTGTTAACAGGGATGTGGTGAATAGTGTTTATAGAGATATGATGAGCAGTGTTTGGCATGACTATGGGTAAACGCTAAAAGGAATATAGTGAATAGTGCTCTCAGGGACATAATTAAAAGTGTTTATAAAGATATGTTGAATAATGTTTATAGGAATATGATGAATGGTGTTTACAGAGATATTTTGACTAGTTTTTATGTGGATTTGATGATTGGAGTTTACAGGGATATGATATAGTGTTAACAGGAAGAAGACGAATAGTGTTTACTTGAATGTGATGAATAGTGTTTGCAGGGATATGAAGAGTAATGTTTTGCAGGGATATGATGACTAGTGTTCTATCGTTTGAAACATTGTATTTCAAGTCTGTACGTGAGAGTGCGTCTAAAATGTATACTGGAATGTATGAAATATTTGGGTAATATTTGAGTTATCTTAGAAGAATGATGCGGTAAAAGCTGTTTGTATCCATCTCTGTGTATTATGTGGACTTTGGAGACATCAAATTTTATGTACAGCCTTAAAGTAAGTAATTTCAATTCGATAATAATTAATACAGTTCTATTTTTGACTTTTTCAATCCAGTGTAATACAATTCTAAAGTTAGAGAATTGTTTTGCAAGTGGAAGAGACCCCTATACGGAGCGATGTAGATAAATCCTCGTGGCGAAACCGCCGCTGTTTATTTGGCATTAGGAACAACTACTTCAGAAACCACCAAATTGCCTGGCAGCCGTTTGACCAAACAATGCAATGCCATCTGCAGGTATGACAAACATTTTTGCCGATTTCACAGATTCGTTTTGCCAGTATTACAAACCAGGATAATTTGTTTCGTCAAACGGCTGCCAAACAAGTACTTGTACAACAACATTGTTGTTGAACAGTGTGATGTTGTACTAATTAAGTACTCTCACATTTGAAATGAAGTACTCTCACACTTGAAATTAAGTACTCTCACACTTGAAATTAAGTACTCTCTCACATGAAATAAAGTAATACCACACTTGAAATTAATTTTTCTCACACTTGAAATTAGGTACTCCCATACTTGAAATTAAGTACTCCCACACTTGAAATTAACTACTCTACACCTGAAAATAAGTACTCTCACATTTGAAATTAAGTACTCCCACACTTGATATTAAGGGCTCCCACATCTGAAATTAAGTACTCCCACACTTTAAATAAAATTCTCCCACACTTGAAATTAAGTACTCTTACACTTGAAATTAAGTACTCCCACACTTGTAAATAAGTACTCTCACACTTGAACGTATGTACTCCCACACTTAAAATTAAGTGCTCCCACACTTGAAATTATGTACTCCCACACTTGAAATTAAGTACTCCCACACTTGAAATTAAGTACTCGCACCCTTGAAAATAAGTAGTCTCGCACTAGAAATTACACACTCCCACACTTGAAATTAAGTACTCTCACACTTGAAATTAAGTACTCCTACACTTTAAAATAAGTACTCTCACACTTGAAATTGAGTACACCCACACTTGAAATTAGGTCTCCCACACCTGAAATTGAGTACTATCACATCTGAAATTAAGTACTCACACACTTGATACTCTGGACGAGACATTTCCTGTCGTCGTGTATGTTACTCTACTCCTTATTCCTAGGGTGCGCATGTTAAGCCTTTAGATTACTGCTAACCATACATA
>SDVV010015527.1:0-14499 GCA_016164225.1 Gammarus roeselii | reverse complement strand
TGTTTGTGCCTGTCCTGATATGTTGCTTCTTTGTTGTACAGTGTGCTGTTCTGGAATTTATTTGTTTTTTTTTGTTTTTTTTTGTTTTTGTTTTTGTCATTCATGCGGATGGTTCATGTGATAGCCAATAGTGCGCACTAATTCCAGTTCCTATACCTGTGTTAACATTGCTGTTTTCAACAGCATACTGGCGCGCATGGCTGTGCTGGCCTCCCCCGGCTCTGCTGCTCCCCACTTGATGTTGTCCTGCTGGAGGGGGCTGCAAAGGTAAGAGACAAAGGTAAGAGACTTAACTTATCATAATTTCTGCTCTTCTCAGAGCCTTTGCCCATTCATTATATTAGCCAGTATTTTTGTGTGCCCGGATTCTTTTTCAGAATAATATCAGCCTCTCCTCAGTGAGGGAACTTTCTCACCTAGGCAAGTGCATAGCTAAAGTTTTTATGTATTGTTTCCTCATGGTGAGTAATGAACGGTTTATTTGATTGTCTTGAATTTCTGTCATTCATTTATTTATTTATTTATTTTATTATCATTCTTATTTCAATGTGAGCATAGATCCATTAACTTTGATATTAATTTACATTATGGATTAATCCATCAGTGACGACCTTCTCATTATTTTTAGCTTCTGTTTATTGTCAAGTATTCAGTACTTCATTAATGGATCTATGAGATATTCAGGTCAGCTTACTATTTTTCCCTCATTTGCAGATGATCATCATTATAGATTATTTGCAATTCATTTGATTTGTTCAAATTAAAATTTGCTACCTTAATTTACCAGCATTTCACAACCAAGAGTTACCATTTTCAGTTTGCTATTGTTTGTTATTATTATTTTCACAGCTGTTTAGTGCATTTTTTGCATTTTCTTCAGTTTTCTTGTCTCCCTATTTGCATTACATGTGTTAGCATGCACTTGCATGTTGGATAAAAGTTTCCAATATTCATTCTCAAGTCAGTTATGAGCAGTTCATTCATTGTCTGCATTTCACTGGCACAGACAGCGGCAACATGCTGCAGATGCATCAAGACACGTTGACTAACACTTCTTCTTGACAAGGTACAACTCAGCTATCATTCAGAGGACATGAGATTCTCTCTAATTGTAATAATCATTACGGATTTCGATGTCAGTGGTCAATAATTAGTTTCAACAGCTGTTGATATCTAATAACAGGAGCAGTTATTCAAATGCTTAGCAGTGCAGCAAGCCCAAACTTGTGTTACTGCACCCGCCATGCAATGTGCATAGGTAACGGGTGCAGCTGCAGCAGCCATGACACTGAACTGCATCTGAAGTGTAAGCGTGCATCATTAACGGGTGCAGTTGCAGCAGCCTTTACCTGTATTGCAGCTGTTGCCGTGCCAGGAATGAGTGCATATGTGTCAAGAAGCGGTGCAGCTGCTCTGTGCGGTTGCGCTCTCCCACAATCACTGTTACCTGAGGGCAAAAGAAACCTATTGACTCAATAAAGAATTATTAACACTTCACCTATTTCCTTCAATAGCTAAAAAATATATATTTAGCAGATGAAAAATACAAATTACAAATTAAAATTACAAAATGTTCAACCATAGCTATTGAATATTCATTTGGTAACTACCTAGGGATAAATGTAGATCAATATGACAAAATCAAAGGTTTTAAATTTCTGCTAAACAAGCTAAGTGCTGGCATGAGCTCACTGCGTAGAGTGCTCTGCAGTCTGGGGGGTCCCAGAAGCCTCCGGGGCGGATTCCTCTCCTCTTGGCCCAAATGGCAGAAGACTCGGGCGACAAAGCCTCAGGGGGAGCACTGTCCTCAGCCTCAAGCTGTAGCCCCAGGAGGTGGGGCGACACAGCAGGACATAGAGGAAGTTGCCTGTCCTTGTCAGAGACTGGTTTCTCATGCAACAAGTCTTTGAGACCTATGATGGACGACCCGTCACTGTTTTCCCCCTTTGACATGTCTTGCAAGTGATTGACAGTGAGCATCTCGTAGAGCATGTTGTAGCGGTCGAAGCAAGGGAAGGAAGTGTCTGCGTACTTGCCGAACAGCAGCGGAAGCAGCCATGACACCAGTGTGGCAGCAGCAGCCACCAAAAACACAGCACTCAGGGATACACTGGGCCGGTGTGACGAGACACGCAAAAAGATCTTGTTGCCTGACATTCTTGCTACACTTAACCAACACTTAGAGACGGTAACCTAAATGCCACTAAAGAAATGAGTATATCACAGACAATGTACTATCACAGCAATTGATGCAGGAGGAAACACCAGGCTTGCGGTCTCTAATGATATTGAAATCCACAACGTGTGTTACATTTCTTTGGGTTTATAGCACTGCAGTTCCCGAAGAGCTTCCATAATGAACTTGATTTGACTTTTTATCTTGGATGACCTCTTACTGGATTCTTCTAGTTCTCTGGTTAATTCATTCACTTTCCCTTGACTGAATTTCTTGGCTTCATCAATCGTTAGCTCGACGTGAAGCCCAAGGCCTACGTCCACATAGATGCGAGAGGGATCAGGGCTGAGAGAGACAGGAACAAAACAGCTTGCATCAATAGGATTGACTTCTTGCTGTGACAGGGTGACTCTCCAGCACCACCTTCTGGTCACCAAAATGCAGGAAATGTCAAGTTTTGACTACAGAACTTCAAACAGCAGGTCTTTGTTAGAACGCAACTGCTACTTCCAAAAACTTTATCTTTACCAGAGTGAAGGTGTGTTTTTTAGGTGCCTGAAAATTCTGCTCTGCAAAAATTGAAATTCCACAAATTTATATGCAGTTGCTTGAGTTTTCAATTGATTGTTGCCAAATTTGGCAGTGATACCACGAATATGTTATAGTTTGTTGCTTATATACAACATCTTAAATAACTAAATATTTTCATACACATTTATGAATATACAACTGGGGGGTTACCCCAGGTAAAAAAAAACAATTGGGTTGACTCCCAATATGTATTTTGCCATTAAATGTTTGTTTTACTTCATAGGAAAGTACTTGGATGTTATTTTTCACGCAATATGTCGTTTATGAATATATGATCAGAAAAATTAAACCATAGATAATACTACACTGCTGTAGCTAATTTAATATATATATAAAGCAGGTGACAAATCAACACCTTGGTGCGCAGTTTTTTTTTTTATAGATGACTTTATATAAGCTAACAATAATGTAGCTAACAAGATATTTGTCTTACATAGTATGACTTTATATTTCATCTACAACAATTAGCTTTCAATGGAGATGAAAACCCCTTGTATTTACACATTTCACCACATATTATGGAAGATTGTTTTACTGCAGTCTTTGTATGTATAAACATACTCAAGTCATAATTACTTTCACTTGAGGTAGTTTGCACTCATAGGAGGAAACGTTTGATAACTGTGACAAAATTTGAGAGACAGCCCTTACAAATCAAATAGATTGCAGCAGAGGAGAAGCATTAGAAATAACCTAAGAAATAAAAAAAGATCACCATGTTTTTTTTTTTCAACCAGTATAGCTATAGCTACGATGGCAATTCAAACATGCTCTTTCAATTTTCTCTCAAACTTTTAATTTTCTCATCAATAATTTGACTTTGTCAAGTGTTAGGAGTCACCCCTTTGGTGTGGGGGATCAACCTGGTTTAGAGTGGTTTTCTTACATAACTTGTTTGGGTAGATGATAGGATGTTGAAACTAATGATGCTTCATGGTCACAATGGTGATGCTACACCCCAAAAAGACCCAGTTTATTATTTAAGTACTTTCTGAGTTATTTTAAAATGCGGGGAATCACCCCGGGAACCACTATATAATGGGAGCAAAATAGTATTGACTATGGTAAAATATGCTTCATTAATGAAAGTCAGAATGGGTGGCTAAGGAAAGGTAGCTATACATCAATTTGATTTCAATCTTCCTTTACTAGCTGACCCACCTATCAATAAAGTTGGAAGTAGAATTTTCACTTAAAAGTTATAGTGATAACCATTCCAGGTTGCTATTTGTAATCTGGTACCCTAAGTAAAAGTCATTTTATCAGAATCCAGCAACTATCTGAGAATCAATTTTGGTTAGCAGTGAGAGGCATACCTATATTGATTAGTTTGCCACCTTGAATAAAATGAGCATATCCATATGGTTACAACTATACAAACCAGCTTAGCTATAGATTAACCTAACCAGATTCAACATTTACATTTGAGTACTATAAGGCTATATCAATGAATCCAACTGGCCGCCCAGCACAATAATGTAGCTAAGCTAATTAACTCTACACTTGAAACAGAATACAATAGCACAAGTGTAATCCCTTGGCAGGGCAAATTTCTTACAGTGGTAGCTACTAAACCACATCTTTGTATAAATTAAAACTTGTAGCAGTATTAACAATCACCTTCACTGTAGAAAAAAAAACTTGATGTTGAGCCTGCATTTGGTGCTGTTGTTTATTTAGAGCAACAAATCACTGAAAACCATAAACCATTGCTGGAACCCAGCATCCTGAAGAATCTCTCCTGTATCAATATAAAAAATGAGCTGAGAAGTGACAGAGTTGAGACCTTCATTTTAGCAGAAAGAAAATGAATTAGCTACACTAGAGTGTAGCTCAGCATATGGTGTTCCCCTTTCATTTGATGCAAGCAGCAACATCAACCTTTGAAGGCCCAAAAGGTCTAAGGCTTGACAGGAAAGATTAGAAAACAACTTCTGACTTGAATCCCAACATTCACACTCATTTTCCAGTTTGCCAATCCCATCAAAGTTTGATGAATAAATTTTCAATTGAATGGTACCAGTCTTGTTACCTTAGCATAAATACTGCTGTGTGAGTATTGACATTCCATCTCATCAGCAAGCAATAAGGTTTGTGTAGGGCAGACATGGGCTAAATTTACATGCACTATGGCATGGCTAGCTGTGGGCCAGCATGACTGTACACCATGTGCACACTTTCTGATGTACCAGAGAGTGTATATTATGAAACCTAAGTTGGAACCAGAGATAATTTTCATTCATCACTTTTAAACCAGTTAAATACTTAAAGATGGTGAACTTTTGTTTCATTGTTGAAAAAAATGCTTCTTACTATAACTCCACTCCACTGGCACAAAGTCTTGGTCAACAGTGGAAGCTTGCAACAGCTTGCCTGACTTATTTCTAGGTAAATGTTGATTTTTCTCAAAGCTTTTACCAATTGTGGAATTTGTGCAACTTCAAGACATTTACAAGTAGCACACTTGCTGAAGTTAATTTTTTTAGCAACTTATTAAATGGAGAGGGTAGGGTCTTCCTGAATCTCAATATCAAGAAGTTGATTTGTGTCTCCATCATTTTGAAATGCAAATTTCCCTGCAATTTTCCACAATGTGATAGAAAAGATGTGGCTGATATTTGCCTCTCTTCCTTTGATGTTAAATCTCTGAATAAATTTCAGTTTCAACACTGGGAGAGAGAAATTTTACTCGTACTTAAAAAGGTCCATATCACTTGTGAACGTACCTGAGACTATATTTTATTATTTTTCAGGCATGAAATCTTGCACAACATCTTAATTAGATCTGATCATAAATTGGGGGAAGTAGCAGAATGTCCAGCATCATAGACACAAAAGCTTATTGATATGAAGGTTTACTACTGGTAATTGTGCATTTATTCATTGATTCAATGCAGTTTCATAATATACACTCTTCAAAAAATATTTTCTGGTACCTTGCACCACTAGCAGAACCCGCTCTTTATAAGCTAAATGCTGCTGGTTTCTTCATAAGACATCAAATTGCTACATTATTAATCAGTGAACTTGAAGTACCCTGCAGTTTGTGTAAGATATATAAAGAATATATAATACATACTGGCACACCCTGTGATTCACACAGTCTATCAATCAGGTGCACGACTCAGCTCAGCACTAGAAATATGATATAGCAGCTGCTTACATATGAGCCTGGACATAGAAGTTTGAGCCAATATTCACTTGTGTCCGAATGCCATCAGAGGTATCCACGTTGTTGATACAGTCAAGAGTTTGCTTGAGCTGAGAATACAGAGCAACTCGCTCACACACACTGTCCCGGTACTGCACCTCCTTCCTGCAAAAACATTGTAAGATCAGGTGAATTGGTGTAATTGACAAGCAATAACAATAGAATATTAACACCATATGACAATGAATCAAGACCACGATCAAGAACTTTTCCAAATTAGTAGCAGCCTGAGTTTAGCATCCAAAATTACTGGCTTGGTTACTGCTGCTGACAGTTCAATTTTTTTCCTTGTCCATGGTGGAAGTTAGTCACTTTTTAGCTACAGCATCAATAAATGGCTGGCAAACTAAATATAAGAATAACATGATTTGCTATCATTTGTAACAACTGACTGGGATAATTAAGGAACACAAGCAGCATACAATTGGCAAATCAGGAAGTTACATAAAATGCTGATTTCAAATCTAGTCTATGACATAGCAAGCTACCTAAAAATTAATTGGCTACATGTTTCCACAACACAAAATAACTTGCAATAACATCATAGTCAGCTATCTATGTAATAACAATAATTTCAATGCTCTCCAATGAATTAGTCACTCATGTCATATACAAGTGAAGTGGCATAAAAAATACGACTGTCAGACAATGTTGGATTCTCTGGCTCCATTCAAAGGAGTTCCTGGTAGAGTTTCTGGGGTATGTTTTGTATGAGTTTGTTTAGCTTAGAAGGGATCCTTCTTTTCCATGTTGATCTTGTGACCTTGGGATCTGCCTGCCGGTGCTTCATCTCCTTGTGGGTGTCTCATTCAATTGTCTTCATTTTCTTTTCCAGTTATGTGTCTGCATGTGTGGGGGGGGTCTTTCTGTGTCTTGGTGTTGTGGTGGTGGCTGGTTGTTGCGGCATTGGAGTGGTAGTTGTGCAGTGTGTCTAAATGTGTTGCAACTCTGTGCACCTTTCTTATGTACACTTCTGTGTTTGTGAGGCATATAATGTGTTTCTTACCTTTGCAGCCCCCCAAGGTCTCAGCATACCCAGTCGTCAGGTGCACCAAGCCAGGAGAGGCCAGCACAGCCATGTGGGCCAGCACCTACAAAACTCCGCAGAACAAAAACGGAAAGATGCTGGAAGGGATGCGCGCCATTGGCTTCCAGAGAACAAACCCAAAGCCACTCTCGTGAAAACCCAAAGCACAACTACAACCCCGCAGTAAACCATGAAAGCATATAAATACACATATATAAAAAGGACAGAAACAAAAAACAGGATGAGTCACAATATAGACTTGCCAACACAACTGGGAACGCAAGACCCTAGCACTCAAACAACCTGTTCCCCATAAACTCAGCCAACCCTGCCTTGAAAGCAGAAATGGTACCAGACTTGACAACAGCAGCAGGCAGCTCATTCCATATCCTAATGCATCATACTTTAAAAAAACTCCTTGCCACATCCACAGAGCAGCGGGGCATCAAGAGTTTGTGCTGCTGTCCCCGCGTCCTACCATCCAGCAACCTTTGCAACAGAATGGACATATCAAAACCCTCTGAGTCACAACACAGAATTCTCCAATACTTTATGAGGCCCTTCTCAGTAACCTGCCCTTGATTGAGAACAAATTTAGAGTTATCAGCCTGTCATGGTAGGACATCTCAGACAGACCATGCACCTGATTGGTCCACCTCCGCTGAACAGACTCTAGCAACTTCACATCCTGGACATAACCAAGATTCCACACACAGGCGCAGTAATCAAGAATGAGCCTCACATCTGCCACAAAGAGTGTGACCATAAAATTTGGACTTCTACCAACTGTTGATCTAAGAAAATCAATACTAAGACCAGCAGCTTGTCTCACAACTTTTCTGACATGGCCATGAAACTCAAGACCAACATCCACATGAACTCCTAAATTGCAATGAACTTGGACAAACTCCAAACAAGCACCCCCAAAAGTTTGATGTACGAGGAATTTTTAGATTTTGACTAGGCTGATGAAGTTTAATTTATTTGTAGGGATGTGTGTGTAAGCATGTATGTAATTTTTTTTTTTTTTTCAGTCTATCTGTATATGTGTGTATATATGAATGTGTATGTTTTATATTGTGACCAACAGAACTGCTGTATGATCAGTTGCCTGAAGCACAAATTTTCAGTTTTTTCCGCTCCATTGTTTTGCCGGTCTTTACAGTCTGTCGTTCTGTGGCATTTGTGCCTCCTGTCATGCTCTGCACTCTGGCCTTGCTGGGGTGTGGGGTGGTCTTGGGGCAACCAAGGTGAGAAACCAAGGTGAGAAGCCTCTGCACCGAGACCAATCCAACCAGCAAAACGTCTTCTGAAATGTAAAAGAAGACGCTTGCTAGGGTTCAATGAAAAATTCCATGGAGATGCAGTCTGGAATATTTTGTCAGGGTCAAGCCATTGTTCCTGTGCCGTATACTAACTGCTGGTGGTTCATTGCTGTGAAAATGACTATTAGTGCAGGTTATTTTATTCATGCTTTTTACAGGCTTGACGAAAACTGCCCCTTGATGTGGTGCAATACTATTTCCTTCGTGGCTTCAAGAGGGCTTGGCTGATGTGTTGGGGGAGGTGTTGAATGGCTTTTAGTTGTGAAGCTATCATCACATGGAATAGACTGTTTAAAAGCTTTTTATGAGTAGTTACAGCAAATTGATCTATTTCCTCTCCATAAATAATATGATGATGAATGCAATTTTTGATAACGCAACATATTTGCGTTTGTTCACATGCGGTTTATTAACTGTTTGATATAGTTTGACATTTGTATACGCCCTGTGCCGAACAGCTACTGTGAGGTACAGTGACCATCAGTGAACAGTGAGGTACAGTGATCAACTTACTGAGTTGCAGTTTGTGCAAGTTTACTACTACAAGTCATGTTCACCCACAGGGAGCTACTGTTTTACTGAATGTTTTTTACTGACAAGAGGAAGAAGCGTTTTACTGACAAGAAGAGGTGAAGTGGAGCAAGGGAGACCTGAAGAGGGGCTGGACTGATATAAAATTCTGTGTGTACACCCCGTGCCAAGTAGGTGCTTGGCACGGGGTGCCAAGCACCTACTGTTTTTTTATGCTGAAGCTTCTTTTAATGTACTGAAACTTCTTTTATTGTGCTGAAACTTCTTTTATTGTTCTAAAACTTCCTTCATTGTGCTGAAACTTTCCAACGTGGAGTTTTGTTGCAAATAAATAAAATTGGAAAATAAGTTATACGTTCATAAACGCCCTGTGCTGAACAGCAACTGATTGTGTTGGAATTTGCCCTTGTTCACATACTGATTATTAACCTAATCAACTTATAAAGAGATCTGGAAAGGTAGGATTTGATAGGACTCAGTATTTGTATGAACTGGTTGAAGAATTCTACAATATTCAAGATACTGGACCACGATGCCTAAGGTTGTAAGTGTTGGAGACGAGGTGAGGGTGAGAGACAGAAAGGATCTCAAGATGTACGAGTGTATTGTGGTTGACATGAGCGAAGAGGGAGAAAATTCACTACAAGGGATGGAAGAGCACTCACAATGAGTGGAACCTGATGGACAGCTCTTGCATCTAGTATGATGAATAAACTGAAGTGTCAGATGCTGACCAGTCAGAGCATGAATCTGTTGGCTCAGTGGCATCTTTTGTGGCATAGCTGGAGGTCTACGGTTGTGGCAGCATCTAGGCGGCAGAAGTTCATCGAAGGACCAGCGTCGGCGGAGGCTTACCACCTACACCTTTGCAGTCCCAAAAACATGAGGCAGCAGTAGCCTTTAAGTCTTGGGGCTTGACTGGGAGGGGTGGGTTTTGATTTGATTTAAGCCTCATTTCCACCAGAGCCTCAACGTGAGTCGTAATAGGCTCCCCCGTAGGGCTTGATGATCATTGATTTGAGTAGGCTTGCACGCCTAAGTGTGCAAGGAAAAAATAGAACAAAAATAAAACAATGCTCTCAACAATAGAAAAAAATAGAATTTTAGCAATGTCAGATGCATGCTGGTGCACAAAAGAAAAAAGCTTACTCGAAACGAACCTCCGCTTCTGATCCTTTAGAACTTAGAAGAGTGATATGAACGAACCCTAGTGCGTTCAGGTAGCATCGTCAAAATTAGTACAAGGTCAGTGACTACACTGGGAAATTCAGCTCCGACAGCAACGCAACACAATATATACAGCTACACGGTTTAGTTGTATATAAACAATTTATTCATTTAGGTAAGATAAAGACTCAGATGAAACAAAACGAATCCTCGCCTTCAACCCCTCCGAGCCTCATCAGTAATATGTCCATATGCCAATGCGCACAGATAGTATTGTCGAAATTGGTACAAGGTTCACAGCTACTTGGACAAAGTCAGCTCCGACAGCAACGCAACACAATGTTTACAGCTACGCGATCCAGTTATATTGGTACAATATATTTACTCAGGTAAGACAATGACTCAGATGAAACAAAACAAATCCTTGCCTCAAACCCCTCAGAACCTCAACACAGGAATGTGAACAAATATTTTAGAATTTGTTAAAATGAGATGGGCATATGTTGACAAAGGGAAATGGCAGCAATGACAAAACTTCACAGAGCACATGTTTTGCAATAGTCACAAAATGAGAAGAATGAGAAGTACACCAACAGCCGGTACAGCTCGGAATCTAGCCGTGCAAGTTGGTACAAGACGCTTTCGGTAAGAGTATGATGCATGGCAAGAATGCGAGAATGCCCAAAATTTGTAAGAAGTGATGCCATTGGTGAAACCCACTAAAATTCAATCTGTTATTGGTTCACAACTTCCCTGTCATTCTCCGATCTTATAAGACGTCTGTTACTTTAGGTTTAGTCCAAGAACCTCAATTCCATTAATAAAGGACCTGGCTTCCTTGATGTAATCTAATTTACTAATTTGTGATCAAACAGCCATGAAACATTTGTATTCATAATGGTGAAAGACTTGAAAAAAGACATCAGTGTGAGTGTATAGTTCTCTGTATGATCAAGTGAGGTTGTTTATAATGAACTAACCAGTATCAATTATGACAACATGCCAGCATCACAGCAACAATGACTCAAGTGAGAATATATATCAACAGTTTCCCGAAAAGTTATTTGTTTACTTTAAAAACAATGAGATAAGATATGAAATAATAAACCTACATGTAACAGGATGATCAGTCAAGTTTCAATACTACATCACTCCGATTGAATTAATTTTTCTGTAAAATTCCATTCAGGGTCAATCACAACCAGAAATCAATTATGCAATTCAAATACTGTGCCTTGCAAGGCTTATGTCATGCCAGGCTATGCCAGTCATCAAGCAAAGCAGAGGTCCACAAAGATGGATGCGCGATACATCTTTGCTATTACTAGTATATTATCTTGCGAAACTATCAAAAATCATAACTGCAATGCAGTAACTTGCTGCATCTCTTAATACCTAATAAAACACTACATATATGTCTTTGTATTTATGTTATGGCATAGCTATGACCCTAAGATTTCAAAACGGTTTCAACCTGTCAATCATTGGCATCACTGCAGTAGGGACATGGCGTGGCAATCCAACATCAATAAATGAAAAATTGCAGCATTCAACTATAAATATTTACACTAATTAGAATATTTGCATGGGAAAATTACTTTGTTATTCCTAGCCCTTATGTAGGTACTTCAGAGATGATGAACGAGCGTCCTAACTTCCATCCAAGCTTAACACTTGAAGACTAAAAAAGTGTGTGACACGGTCTGACCATCAGAACTATGCCACATTTAAGTAGGCAGTAGCTGTAGTAACACTCATTGTACCACATAGCGTCGCTGGAATCTATAAACATTACTACTAAACAACGGACACAAAGATCTAATTTTAGTGCGCTTGCTGGATACTCATTGGGTTTTACTATAATTAGGAGTGATCTTATTCAATCTTTTGTTGCTTCTTAAAAGAGAAAATACTGTACAGTAGTAAACGACAGCAGAGGGCGCTTTCAAATTGAGCATTCAAAATTGAGGAATGTGACTCTTACTACAGTCAGCAGTGTTCAGATTTTGTACTACAATTACCAGATTTGCGTTCTTTCACTCATCACACAAGGTGCAGGTTTGTTTTTGAACTGAACGTTCCTCAATTATTTATTGAAAATTGTCTGAGCTTGATGAAAGTGATATTAGTTTTCAAACCCGTCGTCTGAGCTCAATGAAGGTCCAAATTTACTCTGAAACTGTCTTCTAAGCTTGACGGTAGGGAACTTGGCCAAATAAGAGGTCGAACTCTCAACAAAATAAGACGCTGAATACAGACTGACTATATTTTCTCCACATGGGGATCATTATTGACATGAAATTGATCATATGAGTGAAAAGTTGAAGAAGATGTTTAATTGCATTTCAAGTTTGCGTGCTGCATTGTCAGTTGTCCACTTGCCGTTGCCGGATGTGCCCAGAACGGGGTTTGAGGGTTAGAATCGTTGCCCGGTGCTTCTGTACAGGCAAAGCCAGTTCAATTCTGTCTACAGATATATTCCAGTAATAGATTCTTTTATCTGAAAATTGTTGCCAAAGATTTTTCAAGATCCTCCCTCTTTTTGCAGACTGGCATATGGGCATGTTGAGTCTGTATACAAAAGTATCTGTATTGCTTGTTGCACAGAGCCGGAGGCCCAGGAAGCCAGCAAAGTGTGTGTTGGGAGTGCTACAGCTGGAGACAGGCCCTATATTAGGCCTGCACCTCTGAGATATTTAATGCTGTTGCGCGGGCTCTCCCATAGATCACGCACTGACGAGATTATATGGTGGAGCCTGACGGGAGGAAAGGTTGGGCATGACGTCATAGTGTGTTTGACCGAATCGGGTGAACCCTGGCACTGCAAGCAGAGATCCGAGGGGACATTTCCCAGTCGGTACTGGTATGACTGTGGGCTGTGGGGTGCCTGCACCGCAGGCATATATATAGGTATGGATATATATATATTTATATATATATATATATGGATATACATATATATATAGCGTCCACCGAGGTGACTCCCCGCATTTTGCGCATACTTTAAAATAACTCAAAAAGTACGCTACCGAGAAACTTCGTATTTACGGTGTGTATAGCTACTATTATGACCATGAAGCACCATAAGTTTCAACATTCTATCGTTAACCAAAAAAAAATATTTACAAAAAACGTGCGGCGAGCTACGACCCCAAATCGGGGGCAACTCCCCGCACCCCCCATATATCAATAGTTGAAATGCAAATTGAAAGTTTGTGAGTACCAATAGATAGAGCGTGCCTATATTAGTATATATCAGTTGCTTAAAATAAATTTTTGTGTTAAATATTACGTCTGTGACAGGTGTTTCTGATGCTCGTCATTTGCTGCCGTCATACCCGACTGTCGAAGATTTTTTTTTCCCCGATTTTGCCGCGGGAAACGAAGTTTTTCTTCAATAATTGCAATTTAACTTTACTGGAAGTCATTCCTCCACATTCTAAACTAGTTATGACCCTAAAGTATCAGTAAATGAGCAAATATTAAGGAAAAACAATCTTTTTAATATTACGATAAAACATATAACAAATGTATTTTGTCGATTCTATAGAAAACTTATCGCATTAACATGAATACAAGTCATGCTAGGTAAGGGATTGTTGTCTCGACATGAAAATGTGATGAAAATTTTTGTTCCTGAGCATTAAGCATAAGTTAACACTTAGGCCTAGACATGTCACCATGTGTTAAAAAAATTGGGTCATTATAAAATTAGTTACGCATATTGAAATTAGCTGTGGTGTCATTATTGTGGGTCATTTACTTCCAAATGTCATCATATGTGTGTAGAATTGCATTTGATTACTTTTCATTGAAGAAAAACGAAAATACTTGATAACAAAATTGGTGCGGGAAGTCACCCCCAATTTTTTTTCACCTGTGACTCCCCGCAGTTGTATATTTGTATATATCTACAAAAGTTTACAGTTTTTCCCAAAATCCTTCTTATGCGACGAACTACACCATATTCCGAGTATCACCACCAAATTTGGCCCTAATCCAATGGAAACTCTAGCCACAGCATCAAAGTTTGCGGAACACCAATTTTTCCAAACCAAAATTTTTGGGGACCTGAAAAACACACTTTCTTTTCGGCAATTTCTCATAAATTCTGTGCGCGTATCGAATTTCTATAAGTAGCTGATACTTACTAACAAAGACCTGCTCTTTCAAGCCCCGTAGTCAACGGTGACATTTCCGACGTCTTGGTGCCCGAAAAGGGGGTGCGAGCAGTCACCCGGCGTTTCCGACTGCGGGGAGTCACCTCGGTCAACGCTATATATATATACAGTACTGGAAAAATTATTATGGATTTTTGAGATTTCCGGTATTTTTACATAAGAAGGTGAAATAAACACAATTTATGTAATGATAGATGATTTATTTCGTATTATTTATGCAGAACGAGTATTTCAGTAGTAAATTTGATCTCCTTTAGCAGGTTTCTAGTGATATCTGGCAATAATTAGCT
>SDVV010015526.1:0-14500 GCA_016164225.1 Gammarus roeselii | reverse complement strand
AAGGATACCCCATTAAGACAAGTGGACTAGCTAAAATAGGCTTACTGTAGCTGTAGAGAGTTTTACTAACACTCCAAGATAGATGACGATATTTCGTAGAATAGAAATAGCCTTAGTACTCCATGACCGTGAACGTTGACAGTGCATTCAAGAAAGAGTCCACGCAAGGCGGCCATGCAAAACGCAAGCAAAGGAAACTCCCGCCCAGTCCATGTAAGTTTTCCCATTGTTTAGGACGTGTTGTGGCTACATACCCGAAATGTTTAATTCAAAGATGTAAACCAGTGTCAATTATCTAAATGTGTATTATAATGGATAAAGGTGTATATTAAATGTGGGAAAGGAAATAATCCCCACACTTAGAGGTACTTCGCTTTCAAAAGCCGGTCGCAGGGAAGCTGCTGCCTGACCCACAGCTGCACTCGTGCTGTAGCATCGGCATTCGCATGTTGCTGCAGCGTTCGCTAGTCGGATCCTGGCTTAGAGGGGTTTATCAGTACCACAGCTGAGGTGCTTGTCCAATCGGTTTTTGAACTTCAAGATGTTTGCTGTGGCTGACGATTGCGGCCCTCGTTTGATCTCACGTATTTCCAGTGGCATTCGATTGAATAGCTGAGGCGCCCAGCACGTGAAGCTGTTGAATGCTACGGTTTGCATCCTTTAACCGTTCTGGCATTTTCAAATGGTACATTCTGCCAATCCTTGCCTGATTTCTCAGTGTCCCTTTCGTTTCAACTTTCTCATTTACATTGACCGTGTAATGTATAGGTAACGGAAGGATATTAATGTATAGCTAACTAAAGAATATTAATGTATGGGTAACGGAAGGATATTAATGCGTAGGTAACGGAAGGATATTAAAACCCGCCGTTTGGTCACGTAACTTTTAAGGATCGAACTAATGCATCTAAGTGATGTAAAATAGCCGTGGCAGTTTCCCTTTAAAACTTTGCTCCCTGAGCAACCCATTTCAGCCCCCGCCCCCTTCTCACCCCTGACCTTCTTCTGTTACCACCCTCCATTCCCCCGCTTACAGCTGGGGTCTCTCTCTGGATCTCCTTACAGGGAGCGCCCGTGCTACGAGACGTCATCAACAGTGGCTTGTGCGGCCACTATTGGGCACAGCAGAGTATCTAGTCACATTAACCGAGTATTTTCTCTATTAAATACTGTCTTAGATCCGACCAAGTAATGAGATAATGTAGTTTGATACTCTGTTGTGCCCAATACTGATTCTGCCGTACAGGATAACAGGGCTCCCGAGGGAGGGTGCAGGTATAGTGTGAGATGGTATAAGAGCCTGCGGGCTTGCAACATTTGAAGTGGGGCAGGGTGTTGGGAGGAAGCAGGGGAGAGATTGAGATACCATATCTGTGGGGTGGTTTATGTAAGAGCTCGCTGTGCCTGGCGATGAAGAGGAGAACCGAGCTTCATGCATGTCGAGTTCAAGTAGGCATTCGTATGAATTTAATATGTGATTCACTGAGACCGAATGTTCGGCCTATGCCGGGACTCTTTTTCAGGCCGATACTGATACTCTCCTATTCTTATGAGGCGAACTCTTGGCTGATACCTACATTTTTAGTTTATTATTTAACCAAATGTGGAACACCTGTCTAAAGTTGAAAAGAATGCACTCTTTTCTTGAAAAGCCATTGCTAGACGATGGAAATACATGATTTGATAGTAATTAATTGTTTCCATCGTGCTGGATTATCAACACTTGGAATCACCAGGAAACAGTTTTATGCAGAAATAAGACTTATATACATATTACATTAAAAAAAAATCTATTATGGTTGAAAAATTGATGAAAAATGTATAGAAGTATCGGTTCTTTTCTAGTCACCGATACTCCAAAAAGAGCCATGGTTTGAGTGTTTTGACATGTATATTTTGTTTTGTTGCCGCAATTTTTGTTTTTTTGTGTGTGTACTACCCCCGTGCGCCCGGCTCAAATTAATGTTACGTATATCCTTTTGTAAGAACACTGCGATAGTGGAGCTGCTTAATCAGCTCCCTGTTGTATATTCTACTTGAATAGGGAATGTTATTTCTATTGCCTACTTTAATTGCAATAGTCGACATGGGAGATCAGTTCTAGGTTGGATCAGTTGACATGGGAGATCAGTGGTAGGTTGGATCAGTCGACATGTGAGATCAGTGGTTGGTGGGATCAGGCGACATGGGAGATCAGTGGTAGGTAGGATCAGTCAAAATGGGAGATCAGCGGTAGAATCAGTTGATATGGGAGATCGGTGGTAGAGAGCGAATAGAGTTAGCCTAGTAACATGGAAATGATCGTGGTAGGATTGCAATGGTAGACATAAAGATAAAGAGTAGAGAGCAGGATATTGTTAGCCAAGTAATATGGTAATGATCGTGGTAGGATTGCAATGGTAGACATTAAGATCAAGAGTGGAGAGCAGGATATTGTTAGCCAAGTAATATGGTAATGATCGTGGTAGGATTGCAATGGTAGACATTAAGATCAAGAGTAGAGTGCAGGATATTGTTAGCCAAGTAATATGGTAATGATCGTGGCAGGATAACAACGGTCGACATGGATGATTGGTAGAGAGTTGCTTTGTGGGGCATCCCGACCAAGCCTACAGTGCCGCCCGGCCTCTGCCACTTCACCTTGCCCCTCCTCCCGAGTGAAAGAATCAAAGCTCTTGAATTGCTAAGTAGAAGAAGTTTTGTCTTCCTTCGTTATTTCATTCCTCCCATCAAAAATTTGAAAAGCTGTCTTGCTCCGGCCTGTTGCAGATTTCGTAATATGGCGATTAAGTATTGGCTGCTGCAAGGCCCTCCATGTCATATATTGTTCTGTATTCGTAATGCAACAAATGGGCTGTACTTCAAGTTTTTCCCTTTAGTTCTGACCCGAGTTTCCTAATTTTGGACTTTTATTACTGAATACTGATAGAGCGTGATGATGGACAGGTGACATGACTGAGATAAGTTTTTTTCAAATATTGATTTAGAAAACCTGTTCTGACAAACGGGCACATGGAGAGGATGGATGAAGGGAGATTGGTGAAAAGGGTGATAAATGCTGAGGCGAGTGTTCGCAGGCCTAGAGGTAGACCGAAGTTTGGGTGAATGGATGGTGTGAAGCAGGCGTTGGGAAGGAGAAACACGAATGTGGAGGTGGCCAGAGAGCGTGCAATGAACAGGCGTGCCCTGATGTGCTTTCCCGCCCTGGGCACCCCGCTGTCGGGATGGTCGTGGGTGGGGGGGCCCGGCCATTATGACGCGGCGGGGGTAAACCAGGGAAAACTGTCGGGCCCTGCTGCTGACGACGGATCCTCGGACTGCACTCGTGACAGTGTATGTTGAGGGGGTACCGGCCGGACCCTTTAGCACAAAAGGGCAAAGTTGTGTGAGTGTGAGCGTATGAGGGTGTGAGGTGCGCCTTGCCGTCGGCCACCCCCCTTCCTGGGGGATGCGGCTTAGTGTCTGTATCTGTCATGACAAACAAACGTGGACTGCAGAGTGAACAGTGCTCAACACTGGAGCTGTTACGAATAACAGGCAGTTTTTTTATCATAAATGCGGGAACATAAATACCAAAGGTGATTAATCAACTAGTGAACAACTATTGGTTCATCCGCCAGAGGGCGCTTCAAATCTGATGTCCCAAACCCTCCTGCCTTGGTGTAATTTTTCTTTGTAGGTACGTTTGAGAAATATCATCTTTTTATATAGGAGACTCTGATATACCCTCAAGAGCAGCTAGTGCACGTTGCCACACATAATTTTCACCCTATCTTAAACTACGAAACAATTCTCTACTTCCAGCAGCAACTGATCCTGGCTGAAGGACGTCATCCCGAATTTAACCATTCTCCATTGTCCCCTCGACTTAGAAGCTACAAAGTGCGCAGGCGAGGTCACTCACCTCGACCGTTGGCATCGTGAAGCACTCGTTGGGGCCAGATATGGATGAGGCTGCTCCAGCCTTAAAATCAACAAAATATTTTATAAACGTTCCGTGGACTGCTGAACACAGATCCAAGCAGCATCATCGGGACCACTCGAGCTACGATTAAACTGAGTGAATAGTTACCCAATATGAGTAAAATTATACCACTCGTATCAAAAGTGATCTGTGAAACTTGATTTTCAGTATAAAAAAAAACATTGAATACTAGCTACTAGCTAAAAAAATCCCACATACAATGAAAGTACTAATCTAGATGCTGTAGGAACTGGCATACGTCTATATAACCATGAAGTAGGCTTCTGTTGTTGGTAACACCTCCCCAACGTTGATCAATTTTGGCAAGTGTAACAGGCACATCCTGCAGGCCATTGTTATGCTGCTAGAGTAAGAGCCTACACCACACGTACGCAACAGTACCTCATCACTCCGTGAACAATAGAAGAGGGAGAGAGGGAGGATGGGACAGCAGTGAAGAACACTTTCACTGAGAAACCAGGGGAGGCGGCTTTAGATGGAGGGGGAGGGGATGGAAGGACGCTACGCCAGGATTCAACGGTAGCAGGATCCTTCTGAACTGGACCGTGTCAGAGGTAGCTATTGCAGGAGCTCGGGGCCTGTTCTCGCATCCTTATAAGCCGTAGCACCCTCCAGGGATCTGTTATAAGCGCACTTTGGCTTGGTACTTGCATGTTGTAACACTCTATAAGGATAAGAGATTTGGTCATCGCTTGGTACGACGGGGTCGTGGAGATGATTGGAAGGCTGCTGCAGTCAAGAACAGACACATGGGAGATCAAACATCAATGTTTTCAATACACGTGTTGTCCGTCCGTATGAGATCACTAACGAGGGCATCCATGCATCGACACCTGTTGAGATGAGATTGGTGTGTGTGTGTGTGGTTACAAGGGAGTGCGTGGTTGTAGTTACGAGTGGGTGTGTGGTTACAGGAAGTCAACTATCATCCTCTTCCTGACTGTTTTCGTATCGGATAAACAATTAATTGTATTTTCTCGTAAATAAACCCCACTTGGATAAATACGAGTCAGTGGAACGAAATGAAGAACGCGCATGGTCTGTATTATCCTTCAGCAATTAAATATTTTTCTGCTTTATCAACTTGTAGCTGCTGCCGGCATTGGACAGTTGGACAAACCTTCAAAGTTACGTAGGTTCATGCATGAGGCACAAACTTCGCCCGTTTTACAGCTCCAATAAATAAACAGTTGGACAAACCTTCAAAGTTACGTAGGTTCATGCATGAGGCACAAATTTCGCCCGTTGTACAACTCCAATGAATAAACAGTTGGACAAACCTTCAAAGTTACGAAGGTTCATACATGAGGCACAAACTTCGCCCGTTGTACAACTCCAATGAATAAACAGTTGGACAAACCTTCAAAGTTACGTAGGTTCATGCATGAGGCACAAACTTCGCCCGTTGTACAGCTCCAATAAATAAACAGTTGGACAAACCTTCAAAGTTACGAAGGTTCATGCATGAGGCACAAACTTCGCCCGTTGTACAGCTCCAATAAATAAACAGTTGGACAAACCTTCAAAGTTACGAAGGTTCATACATGAGGCACAAACTTCGCCCGTTGTACAGCTCCAATAAATAAACAGTTGGACAAACCTTCAAAGTTACGTAGGTTCATGCATGAGGCACAAACTTCGCCCGTTGTACAGCTCCAATAAATAAACAGTTGGACAAACCTTCAAAGTTACGAAGGTTCATGCATGAGGCACAAACTTCGCCCGTTGTACAGCTCCAATAAACAAACAGTTGGACAAACCTTCAAAGTTACGAAGGTTCTTACATGAGGCATAAACTTCGCCCGTTGTACAGCTCCAATAAATAAACAGTTGGACAAACCTTCAAAGTTACGAAGGTTCATACATGAGGCACAAACTTCGCCCGTTGTACAGCTCCAATAAATAAACAGTTGGACAAACCTTCAAAGTTACGAAGGTTTATGCATGAGCCACAAACTTCGCCCGTTGTACAGCTCCAATAAATAAACAAGGTCACCATGGGTCAGCCTTACGTCACCCTAGGTTACCACATGTCACCCTAGATCACCATATGTCAGACTGAGGTAACCATATGTCAGTTCTAAGTCGCCATTACCCAGCCATCGTTGAAGCAATTTCCACAGTCACTGAGCAACAATGGGCTGTTATTTACTACAGAAAGGCCCAATAACTCCTCGTCCCCGTTGCAGGACTGGTATAACAGACCTTCTGAGTAATTTCTTTTGACTGGATCTATATTTCATTCTAAGTTGACAATGATGAATGCCATCCGGAAAATTTGAAATCATCCGTAACAGCTCCCGTGTAGAGCACTGTTCACTCTGCGGTCCAATTCGTCTTGTCAAAGCAGATTTTCTAAATTTATATTATAAAAAAACACATTTCTTCCCGAAGTGGACCTCATTATTTGTTGCAGCAGCTAACACATGGCATCCATATTACGAAATCTGCAACAGGCCGGAGCAAAACGGCTTTTCAAATTTTTGATGGGAGGTATGAAATAATGAAGGAAGACAAAACTTCTTTTACTTAGCAACTGAAGAACCTAGATTCCTTCACTTGGGAAGACCAGCAAGGCCAAGAGACTGAGACCGGGCGAGAGACTGTAGGCTCTGTTCGGAATAGGAAGGCGTGGAAAAGGAAACAATGAGAAGCAAGGAATGAAATTTGATTTGATACTCATTTCCACCAGAGCCTCAACGCGAGTCATAATAGGCTCCCCCCGTATGGCTCGATGATCATGAATTCCAGTCGGCTCGCATGCCTCAGTGTGCGAGAAAAAACAACGCTGTTAAAGTTAAAAAAATGTGAAAACTTTAGCAATGTCAGACGCACGCTGTTGCGCATAAGAAAAACGCTTAGACGAAAGTAATCTCCGCTTCCAATAATTTAGAACTTCAAGAGTAATATGCACGCATGCCAGTGCGTACAGGTAGCATCGTCGATACTGGTACAAGGTTTACGGCTACACGGACAAAGTCAGCTCCGACAGCAACGCAACACAATGTTTACAGCTACGTGATCTAATTTAGTAGGGGTGCTATTTATTTATTCAAGTAGGATAAAGACTCAGATGAAACGAATCCCCGCTTTCAATCACTCAGAACTCCAAAAGTAATACGTACGCACGCTAGTGCGCTCAGATAGTATCGTCGAAATTGGTATAAGGTCTCTGGCTTCACGAATTAGATCCACTCTAATCGCAACGCTTCACAAGGTTTTATAGCTACGCAGTCCAGGTCAACCCCAGAAACTGCATATTGTCCGTGTACGCGCAAGCAAGCACAGTCTGAAGGAAAAACGCCCATTCACAAAATTACAAACACGAACTCCCGTACAAATACACCAGCATTATAATACATGACAAAATTATGGATCGTGAAGAAAAAAGTAAGGGCAGGTTCGTCATGGGCACTTAAACTGATCAGATTATTGATTTCGCACTTATTGTTTGAGGAGATTGAGTGGAGGGGGCATAGGTCCCTTGGGTCCCAAAAGAGCCCGATGAATCGCGGAGGGTAACCCAAATACCCCGGATCTTCCTGAGCTCCCCGGGTAACCCGAGACTCCTCGTCTCAGCTCGTCTCAGCTTGTCTCGAATCCTTTCGGCCAGTCTCGGCTCGTCGCGACCAACTTGACTCGCCTCAACATGTTTCGACTGATCTCGACGCACCTCGCCCAGCCTCGACGGAGCTCTCCCCCTCTGCGCTAGTAATCATGTGGACTGTAATAACAAAAAATTTCACTCAAGCATTTTACGGTGGGAGTGTGGTGGCACAGGTACCTCTGGACCCCCAAAAAAACGACATTCCGCAGGGTAACCGAAATCCCCCGGGTCCGTCGAGCTCCCCGGGACCATTCGTCTCGCCTAATCTCTGCTTGTCTCGAATAATTTCGACCAGTCTCGGCTCGTCGCGACCAACTCGACTCGCCTCAACATGTTTCGACTCACCTCGATCAGCCTCGACGCGACCCTCGCCCCCTGTGCCAGTAATTCGCGGACTGTAATAATTATTTTCACGCATATACATTTTCTGTGGAAGAATTTTACACCGTGGGGAGAGGGAAGCAGGGGTCCGTTCAGAGGGGCCTCAAGCGGGTCCCAAAGTTTCTCAAGGGGGTCTCGAGGGTGTCCCAAAAGGCCCCGGATGGGTTCAAGTGGGTCCCCCTAAATCTTCCTGGTCTTCCAAGTCTCCCAGGTTCCCGAAACCCCCTGGTCACACGATTCCCGCGGGTCCCACGAGTACCCCCATACCCGGGTCACCTAGTCTCAACCAACCTCGGTTCGTCTCGACTCGTCGCCTCGCCAGTCGACTCGTCTCCACTCGCCTCAACCTGCCTCGTCCCCTCCACGCACAGGGCCATTCAAGACTTTCACTCTCTAAGATCAAAATTATTTTACCCTTTAGCCTAATGACATTTATTAGGCGCCCGGGAGAGCGCAAATTCTCCCACCGTAGGTTGGACTAGAGTAACTAACCCACCGCATAGTCCACCTAGGGCCCCTACGGGCGTCTAATGATACATAATTATATAAATAATCCAAAATTGATCACCATGAAAAAAGGCACAGATAAATAATAGAGGCCACGAACAAAAAAAGAACAAAATCTTAAAATTAGGTGTTGATGATTTATAGAATGAATAATCATCCATCCACCCCGACCAAGGAATGGAAGTGCAGCTTCATCGTCAACATATAGACGGTTGCCTGCACTAGTCGCACTAACTAGAGAGCATTCTCCCGAGACATGTTTACAAGGTCTATCGACTGTAAGTGATAGGTTTGCTCACCCCTTCACTGAACAATGGGCATCATTATATTCCCCAGTTGTGTTGCCGTTATAACGTGTGCGGGGGCGGCGCCCTCTACTACAGATCTCTTAAATGCCTCCTACATCTACAAGCCGCACGACTTCACATACGACACGCAGCCAACTTACAATTGAACTATCGCAATTTTTGTTAATTTAGTTTTTTCACACTCCTATTGTCCAATGTAGACTTACAGTTGTGACGGCATCCATGGTAAGGTCTGAGCCGGCTGCCAGTGGTGTAGCCATGATGCTCTCCATAGAGGCACCCGCATAAATTTGAGAAATAAGCGTTCTTGGGTTGAATGATAGTTCTATATTTAACCCGCCTGAAAAAGGTGAAAAGGGACCCTACTCTTGAACCCTCTACTCTTGGTGCTCCACGACATCCCTCTCCTCTTGGTGTTCCACGACCTGCTGCTGCAGGAGGCCTTGTTTGCCAGCAGCCACACAGCGCTGAGAGGATCCTTCATGGCAACAAACCACTGTGTCTATTGGATCTGTCCGGTGCGATGGTGACATAACCTTTATCACGCGATAGTGTTATCTGTGTGCAGGTGGAGGAACCTCTAATTGATCTACTGGAACACCAGGTAAAGTTGGTCTACGTCGTCCACTCGTCTTCTATATTCAGAAGATATATCTCATTGAAGGAAAAACTTTTACGACTCTCTGAATGATGAATTCCAGCCGAGTGTATTGAGATGAACATAAAGGACGTGTGAGCCAAACTATTTTAGCAGCGTCCTGACACGAACTCTCAATGTTGGCTAATGCAACTCTTTAAGCACTCCTCAATTTTCTTTAATTGTTCACTACATTGTACGATTTTGTTACCACTTGTTATATATAATCTGTAAATAGGCGCGTTTCACCTCGCGCAGATTTGTCGCCTGTCAACGAACCCTCATAGCTTCGATCTCGTATCCAAGAACGGCATGAGCCATGTGTTTAGGCTCTTACAATTTTGGAAAAAAACTCACCGTCTATTGGTGTGATTTTAGCCTGTACATTTGTATCTAATTTAAGGCAGTCTCGGAAACGAAAAAAAATATTCGTGTATCCAATAAAAAAAGAGGAACTATGTGGGGTACGCCCGTGCCGGGGCGAAGAACGAAGAGTTGACTCTTCATAAGATTATCGAATAACATGGAGACCCGCTCATTCGAGGGTAAAGATTGTGTTAGCTACCACCTCAAAGTAAACCCCTTTGTTATTTGATGAGAAGCCGTTAGTAAGAATCATTAGAGTACTCAATATCTTGTAGATCCGGTGTATTCAATAGTGCATATCTATGTACAAGTTTCTAGACTGATATACTGTTAAATTGGGATTTACATCAATGTTCGCGTAATAGGGCTATTCGAATTCTATACCCATGTTGTAACGCGACGCCATGATTGTCGTGTCCGTTATTACCTTCACGTGTTTGGAAGTGTTCGTATTTTTCAATATGTTGACTTGTAATTCATGGAATTGAGCTTTGCTACATGGACAGGCATGTTCTTAGTAAGTAATGCCTCAATTAGTTTGTGATCAGACTCAACATGCAGAATATATTGTTGACCTTGTGACACCATCACGTAACAATGCCAATAATGCCTATAACTAATTAAATCATGTACCCATTACCCCGCTTCACTACAACTCTGGCATACTATCCGGCATTTCAGACCACCTGCCTATTTTTTGTAATTCTGAATGATATTTTGATTGATGTTGCGAAGGAAAAATGCACACAGATTAAATGCAGACTAATACATGATGTTTTAATAGGAAATATGCATGACCAGTTGAATCAAGACGATTTCACTGAAATCATAAATGGATATGACTGTGATCTTGCCATCAAACAGTTAACTCCATCGTAGATGAAAGTTAACATTCCTGCTGTCCTCTAGAAACAAAAACAGTCTCTCCAAAAGACGTAACGAGACCCTGGATTACCGCTATTATTAAATCAGAAATGAATAGGTGGAATCATTATTTGTCTTTGTTCGTGGAAGGCAAGTTGCAAAAAATTAATTATACCCAATTTAGAAACCAAGTTACAGACTTGATTCGATCTTCTGATAGAATTTACTACAAAAATAAATTTTCCGATTACAGAAAAGATCTGAAACGAACATGGAGGGGGATCAATAGCATACTTAGACCACATAACAGCAAATGTTACCAACCATTAAAAATAGTAATCCTTGCCAAAACAAATGTTCAGAAGATCAATATAAAGCTTGTATACTCGAATACTTTGTGTTGACTGGGAAGAATATTGATTATTGTATCAGCACCAATGAAAACGACCATCTCAAATATCTATCGAATAGCAATTTTGTTAATTCCTTCTCTGTTTCCACTGTTACTGTTCAGGACATCACCTCAATTATCTTTTCTCAAGAGAAACTGAAAATATCAATAGTTGTTTTATCAGTATTATAAAAAAATTAACTACATTTGAGCACCATAAATGAATTAACTGCCTCATTTACAAGGAACTCGGATCACATAAACAAGTGGGTAACTGCAAACCGAATTCGAATTGTGACAATTTATTTTTATTTTCATATCTGTGTCAACTCAATTTACCACTGATAAAAAATTGTAAGGACAGAATTCATGGAATAGATGACACTAATTCCTTCGGGCTTATATAGACAAAAATCTAGCATTCAAAATCACATCGACAGCATTTCATCTAAATGGTCAAAATCTATAAGCATTCTTTATAAATGAAAAAGTTCCTCCCTCTATCTGTCCTTGAAACCTTTTATTTAGCGTTGTTTCAGCCACTCTTAATTTACGGAATCGACGGAATCGAAGCCTCGAATGGAACGGATAAAAATAAAACGCTGAAATATTTGTATTCCAAAATAAAGTTATTAGAGCTATTAACAACCTCGCTTCCAATTCTCATACTAATCAACATTTTGAAACCATGAATATCCTGAAACTGAAGGATCAATATGGCTTCTAAATTGCCCTGTACACTTACAAAACTTTCCCCAGAAACTATAATTAAGATTTATTCACATGAATTAGGAAATTCTAGGCGGTGCTGAATCATTACCTAAGATATGCAAATAACCTTGTAATGCCCCGTTGTATTCTTGGCGGTGCTGAATCATTACCCAAGATATGCGAATAACCTTGTAATGCCCCGTTGTATTCTTGGCGGTGCTGGATCATTACCCAAGATATGCGAATAACCTTGTAATGACCCGTTGTTTTCTTGGCGGTGATGAATCATTACCTAAGTTATGCGAATAACCTTGTAATGCCCTGTTGTATTCTTGGCGGTGCTGAATCATTACCTAAGTTATGCGAATAACCTTGTAATGTCCGTTGTATTCTTAACAGTGCTGAATCATTACCTAAGATATGCGAATAACCTTGTAATGTCCGTTGTAATAGATCCAAAACCAAATCCAGCCTCTACATCAACTTTGTTACAATTTGGAACTCGCTAACTTCTGTTTACAGTCAGAATGTTTCTCTAACGATTTCCAGTTGGCAGAGTACGAACCTCAACCTGGTGGTCAATGTCTTGCATGAACCAGATTTTGAAAGTAAACAGTGAAAGTAATTTCAATCGATTCTCCACATTCCTTCATCTTCTGCATGTTCTTTTCCCTCGTCTCTACAACTGACCCATTGTATACGATATGCTCAGCATAAGGCAAAATCACAATTTCTAACCTAACCCCACCATGATGGAGTGTGAAGGAAAAACCAGGTTGAGTTATAACTTGAGCACGTCTCTGCCAACAGTCCTCCCCTATACCACTCCAACTCTTGAAGCTCGAGTGACGAGTTCCTTGCTTGGAATGCTCTTTTGTTCCTGTGCCACTTTTACCATCGTCCGCAGCGGCTCTTGATGTTGTCCTGAGCAGTTGATTTCGCTGTCTTGTTTATTGTGTTATCGTTCCCTTCTGTTCACTAGGCGGTGTAACTTTCCTTCAAGTAGGAGAGATCAAATTCCAGTCTGAGGGAAGGAGAGAATAGAAAAAATCTGAAAGGGATCTTGTAGTAGCTAAAGGCTTCGCTTCTCCGTGCCATTATCTATAATGTGTTACAAGTAGAGACCGTGAAGACTGGACTTACTGTTCCACGTCTGCGGCCATACAGACTGGGTAATTGGTCTACCAATAATCACGGATTGTTATCCCCTGGGTTCGTGACGAGGGTTTCTCTTAAGCGAGGCTTGGGGAAAGTCCTGAGTCGAGTGTGATGCACTTCAGGACAAACGCCTGCCATTCTTGGTTAGATCCACTGATTAAGGCCAACTTGTTGGTCAGTCCTGCATTGTGATCACCTCAGAGGCCTTTCTATTATTGATCAGGCAATACGCTGGAATGCCCCGGGGTTTAGTGTTTCCACTAGAAAAAATACGACGCAGAGAGAAAATCTGTTTGATATAAGATATCCAGACTACGAAATAATATATTTTTGATAAATGTCATTGAACTCGGCGAAAATATGATCCGCAGAATGCATTAAGAAGCTTTGTTCAAGTATAATTCCGAAATTATCAGGGTACAGTCCACATCGAAAAAGTAACGTTTTCTCGTTACAGACTAACCATAAACGAATTTTCTTCCGCTACTGTATACCTGTACACTGTGCAGTCATTATACCATCAAAGTAGAAATAAAGAGTTAAAGGTGAAATACCCTTTTGAGGGGTCCATCTTTTGACTGTGCTGCTATGTACTGAAATTTGTATCTCTGAATTTACTTGGATTCTTTGATGTCGGTAGCTGTTCTATTTGTTAGGTACAGAGCATGACCACTCACGTCAACTCTTGATAAAATGCAGGCAACCAGAAAATATACTTATTTCTTTGTCCGTGTTTCGTGGATCACCTGTACAAAATCAGCTCCTCTCTTCCGTTCAGTTTATTAGTGGGCCACCGAACACGGAACAAGCCTCCTCTGTTCACCACCTGTGCCAGCGGGCGGGCCGACACGCCTTTGTTAGGAAGCAAGGGCCGTTGTTGACAACAATGTTCTTTTTATAAATATTTGTATTTCATAGTCCAGTCTCGATGTCCAGACTGATTTGATAGTCCCCTCCTTACTCATCACTGTTCGAATTATGGTCAAATAGTCCCCTGCTTTTCGCTGTTCAATACAACAGTCATTATCGATATGGCTCCTCAGCCCAACATGCAATGCATTGCTACCCTCCCCTGGAAGACATGGCACCGTCCACAAAACAAGCCGTGAGCGCAGGAAGGGAGCGCACCGCCTTCAACAGAACAAGCCGTGAGCGCAGGTAGTGAGCGCACCGTCCACGGAGCAAGCTGTGAGCGCAGGCTGGGAGAGTCACGTCAACAGAATAAGCCGTGAGCGCAGGCATGGAGCTCACCGTCCACAGAGCAAGTCGTGAGCGCAGGCTGGAAGCGTCTCGTTAAAAGAAGAAGCCGTAAGCGCGGGCAGGGAGCGCACCGTAAACAGAGCAAGTCGTGTGCGCCGGATGGAAGCGTCTCGTTAACAGAATAAGCCGTGAGCGCAGGCAAGGAGCGCACCGTCCACAGAGCAAGTCGTGAGCGCAGGCTGGAAGCGTCTCGTTAACAGAAAAAGCCGTGAGCGCAGGCAGGGAGCGCACCGTCCACAGAGCAAGTCATGAGCGCAGGCTGGAAGCGTCTCGTTGACAGAAAAAAGCCGTGAGCGCAGGCAGGGAGCGCACCGTCTACAGAGCA
>SDVV010015525.1:0-14500 GCA_016164225.1 Gammarus roeselii | reverse complement strand
CTGCAGCATAGTACGGTGCAATAGAAGCTCAACACAATACCCAGCTGAGGGCTTAGATTGTTCTCCTTCTTACATCTTCCACTGCAGCATAGTACGGTACAATAGAAGCTCAACACAATACCCAGCCGAGGGCTTAGATTGTTCTCCTTCTTACATCTTCCACTGCAGCCTAGTACGGTGCAATAGAAGCTCAACACAATACCCAGCTGAGGGCTTAGATTGTGGGAAGAGAGTTTTCAATGGAAACTCTCTTCCCTGCCCTGGCTAGGCAGTCGCGCCCTTTGTTGTGATGCAAGGACGCGGATATGCTATGTACCGTGAAATGTGCACCTTATAAATGCCTTAATATCATTTACAGCATAAACACATCTTTTGCAATGCAATAGTTTGAGTAAAGCCCCTTTTCGCAGTGCCTTCTCCCTTCCCGCAATGAAAACTTTACCGTCTGTGCAGCATTTAACCACAGAGCTCAACCGCCTCCTCTCTTCCCGCATGTATAACTCTTCTCTGTGTGCAGGCTGTCAAACTCGGGACAATATGTCCTATAGCTTCTCCTCGGAAAGAAGAGCGCTCCCCAGCATGGAATGAGAAGGTCTTCGGGGGAGGAGAGACCTTCTCATTCCATGCTCTAGACCAGGTGTTTAGTGCAGGCAAGTTGGCACCGATTAATTTCAGTCAAATCGTGTATATTGACCCCGTAGACTTTGTCTGCATTGTCTCGGTATAATTGAGTGAAATTATTCTTTATTTGAATCCTTTTTAACTGTTTTGAATAACATGTTTCTATTTATAATGTTCTGCTCGAACAAATCCAGGTGTAGAGTGCTAGTAAGCCAGCACCAAGTAATTTTAGTCAATGTATGTGCATTACCCCGTAGACTTTCTCCGCCCCTGTTCTCTGTCTGGTGTTGAACGCTAGCAAGTTACCTTAGAATTGTTGAGTGATGCTTCGGGTCCAAGTTTGGACGCAACTCGTTAGGTTTTGCCACAACTTGTTGATCATTCTTGGAAGCTTTTTGATATATCTTCCGTCTTGGTAAAGGAGCTTCACTGGATAAAAATGAACACGTTATTACAATTTGAATCCTTGACGAGCGCAGGTGCAAGTGCAGGGTTGAAGAAGTTTGAAATGGAGCCATATTAGTGAGAAACGTGAAAAGAAGACTTACTTGGTTAAATTCAGAGTTCCTTCATTTTATTGGTCAGGTACTTATACAGGTATTTGAACTGACTCAAATTTTGCTGTCTCCTTCAAAGAGTACCTCTGCTGATGCGGACTTGGCCGGCAAAGAAGGGAGTCTGATATTTTTCAGTGAGACTTTCTCCATTTCCCTTAGTTAATAAATCGTTATTATTCATAAATCGTTTATTTGTCGGACGATAAAAAATCCTACAAGGTGCCGCGTTACCGTGCCCTACATGGTATCGTGTTAACATGCTGTACACGGTAATTCACCAGACCATCTGCCTTGTTTTATGTTTGCTGGCAACGCCTTGGAGGCTCGTTAAGAGGGGTGTTAGAAGAAGTAATCAATATTTTTCGCACATTTGGTGCACTATTATGGAAGGAGGAATTGTTGTGTACTCGGTTGAGCTCCGTTACTGATGACTAGAAGCCAGTTACTAACGTCGCGGAGTATTTTCTTGTTCTTTGATCTGAAGTCGGTCTTTATTATGCACTTTCATACCATAAAATTTACTATGATGTTATCCTAGCAATCGCTCTCCAGACCGGCGGTTACTGAATAAAACAGAAGTGTCAACTGTTGAGTAAATTCCCTATAAAGTTTAAAAATCCAAATATTTGAATTTCTATCCCTTCGCGTCCGATAACATATGACTTCTATACATTTGCAAAAAACCGGTTGAGTGCATAATTTTGTATTTCCAATGATGGCATATTATAACAGCGCAACGTATTGAACTTGAATCGAATTATCTCGCCCTCTGCTCAGTGCCTTGATTAATAGTCGCTTGTGGTCGTTAGCTGCCGCAATGTAGACCGCTTGGTCATTTTCTCGCACGCGAAGCAAGTACTTGACTTCTGTACAGTTGGCAGCAAAATAATGACTCTTCTTCTGTGTGGCAGTAGTTGACTTTCTCCACTAGAATTGGGTTCAAGATGCATGAATCCCACCACTCCGATCACTGCCAAGTTTATAGGGTCGGTTTATGACGGGCTTGCGACTAAATCGCTCACGAAAACACGGTAAATTCTTGGCCTTAACATTAGCCTTATTGTAGTCCGTGACTGCGCGCTTGTTGCACTTATGTTATAGAGACGTGGAGGCAAATTCCCCCCTCCAAGCATTCGTTTGCGCTTTCAGTTGTCTAGGACCAAAGCACTGCGCTGTTACAGTAAAATGTTCTTGTTATTATGGTTCACACTGCTGATGTGCCATTTTTTGTTGAATATTTCCTCTCCACTGTTACAGCTGCAGTCTCAACCTCGGTGCGGTGCAATACGACCACCAAACGCCTGCCCCAAAATTCTAGTGATGAAATAACCCTTCGTGTCTGCTTGTGTTATTTCTTTGCTGCAGAAAACGCCAAAGCGGAAATAGTATCTGTTTTTGTAGCGACCAACCATCGTTTCCCTTGCTCCGGAGCACCGTTCCGAAGTGGCGCCCTGTTTTCGAAATCAAATACAGGCAACTTCTCTGTTGCTTGTTTTCGGCCAATATTATCAACAGTGTTTTAGGGACCTCATCTCAATCGGTTTTGATGACCTTACACCAGAGGAATGCTTTGAACCAGCAAATATACTGAACTATGATCCACCTCTCATCCAGGATACTCTTCTAAAGTTTCATATATATTCAGCTGTGATCATATCTATGAATCTGCGACGTTCATGATCTTCCTTTAACCTGCAATTTATACTAATTTTAGAACACATTTTACTCAACAGTAAAGACTAATCCAAACGCGATGAGGGTATAATAAAATTCCCTTGCGACACGAAAACATGCCCTCCTCCTCTAGACGCTGTGGTTGGGAAACCGAAATTATTTTTCCCCCTCCCAATTGCCTCTCCGGCAATCTTGCTCGGCAAAAATACGCAATTCTTTGAATTTTCCTGCAGTTTATGCGGTCTTGGATGCCAGTATTGGCCAAAGTTCTGTTTCTTTCCCAAACAATGTTCCAAATTTCTTCGTTCACGTTGTTACTTTTTTATGGAGTGCCACTTCTTGCCAGGGAAATAAAAGTTAACGAAGGTTAGGTCTTCTTCTCTTTTGTTGACCCGTTCACTCGCTTTTTTTTTGTCGTAAACTGGTAAACGCTTTTTTATTTCTTCAGCGAAACAATAAACGGTCCAATTGATCATTAAACGGTCCTATTGATCAAGAAGCGGTCCTATTGATCATTTTTTACGAAACTGGCCTTACTGACTTGATTTAGTCAGGATCTCTTCTTCCTAAAAACAAAACTGCGGTGTCAGCCAATAAACGACTTGGCGGGCATTTTGTACGGCACAGCCCCTCACTGCCTTGATGCGGCCCTTCAATAATCTTTAAATCCCAACTACGATTCAAGCTTAGCTTTTCGTGTTGCCAATGAAATAAGGATTTATGTTTGGTTATTAGAATATTGTCTCAATTGTGGTGGTTCAGATAGCGGTCAAACGTGTCCTGCTCTTTCGGAGTTTGGGTTATTGTGTGAGTTACTATAATTTTTGTTTATGGATAAATATTACGATCGCTAAAATTATTCATGTGCCGATTGATTTACGTCTACTCCTTCGCAAAACTTTTACTCTTTTCATTAAGTTTCTGTCGCCGTCTCATTTTATTAAAGTTTTTAATCTTGTGTGAGGATGGCGCTTTGAAACACTCCGGAATTTTTAATAAACCATTGTCAGGTGTATTTACTCCTCATAAGAGACTGTTCTGCCAAGGGCTTGCGACAGGTAGCTACACCGTGCAGTTGTACATGGCTTGGTGTGTGAATTTTTTGTCCCACTCTGAGCACAATTGACGGGTCGGTCTTAGAACTTATCTAACTTTTTCCTACTTAGTCTGAATGAGAGTGCAATGATAACACTTTTTAAAGAGATTAGATTTTACCTAGTTTGTATAATTGAGTCAGTAATGATAACACACTTTGTTTCTTGAAGTGGGTAAGCAAAGTCAACCAGAACTCGGGAACATGGTGTGTGTAACAATAAGACGTTTGAGAGCGTTTTCTGGCTATCTCATTTAAGCACAAATGAGTGTTGATATTATAAATATGTCGAAATTACTTTGTCTGACAGGGTGGTCAGACAAAGGGTGGTGGCCAGACAAAGTCTGACGACAAAGTCGTATCACGTTTCCCACTAATGCAACACCATTTCAAACTTCTTCAACCCCGCACTTGCACCCACGCAAGGATCCAAATTATAATAACGTGTTGATTTTTATCCTGTGAAGCTCATTGTCTAAAAACTATTTATTTTGATGACACAAGCACTTTATATAAATCAAATGAGCATGAAACTTCCATGCGAAGCGTAATTTGCTAGAATAATTACATTGAAGTGTCGAACGCATCCAACGAACTCATAAACTAGATTCGTTTAGTTATCCCTTCAAGGAGAATGTTCAGGCAGATCTACGCGTGCAATAATTTTGAAACCTTCCACGTAACTTCAAGAATAATCCTAAAACATTAAACGCTACGTCAAGAAGCCTTTAATAAAATCAAGCTTGATTTCCTTGCGCGTCGCTTGTCATGGTTAAAACGACGGCTGTATATTTCACTCATGGAATTCATGAAGAATTATTTTTCATTTGGAGTTGGTATAATTTAGACACTGCTAGTATCAGCACTCAGGCGAGCTACGCATAGGATATGGAATGAACAGAGAGCACATTCAACCGTGTAAATTAAACTCGCTGTATTTTACCACTGCTTGGAGGCACACTTTGCGCACGGGAAGCCCCACTGTGAACACGGTGCCAAAAGTTACACTGTGGGATCCGGACGTTCGTATACGCCCTGTGCTGAACAGCTACTGAGAACTCTCTAGATATCACAGATTGGTCCCTAGTTTGTGCTGGAGCCATAAACCGCATGTTAGCTTGCATTGTTTGTGATAATTGACATTCAACGTTGTTTAAAATAGCTAAAACCGGTCAAGAGGCCTTCAAAAGTGAGCTCCCTGGCCCTCGACGTGAACCAGGGGGCGATGGGGAGTAGAAAGAAACCCCATTTAGGTGGGACTAGCATCCCCTACAGAGTGACGAAGACCAAGATTCCAGCGACCATGAACGTCAGCCTCTCCAAGATGACCAGCACCACCTCATCCGAAGATGACCGGAGAGACGATCGCATCGACGATTTAACCAGGAATGACTAGGAAATCAGGAATCTACTAAGTCAAGCGACCGGCTTCCGTGAGCAGGAAAATAAGTTTTCGCCGCAGAACCAAGCACAATTGACGACCGTCAAACGAGGCTCGAGGGTCATGTCATAGCAATTTTTTTCCATATCCACGAACTCGCAAAGAACCAACAAACTAAAGAACCCGCAACTTACGCAAGTACCTCCTGCTTCTACGTCCGTTGACAACTTCGATGACTCTCCACCGCACAAAATCCCCAACCGAGCTCGGATGCTTGCAAGGAAGAAGCAATACACGATATTTAATGAACACAACTTGTTCAACAATAGTCGTACCTTTCGCGAAAACCTGAAGATCACTTTTGACGCCAACGACAGACCGGATATTTGTCCATACACTCAGCAAAAAGAGCTGGGCTCTTTCACTGGCCGCCCAGTCCTGAGCGTCGCCACCAGCGGCAACGAAGGCTCTGACATCAGAGTAGACACAAATTTGAGAGTGACACAATGCTATTCAAAACTAGACTCTGTGAAAAGCCATGCAAAATAGTGCCACACCCGACTTTCTCTAGAAGTTCAGGTTTGATCTACGTTGAAGATATCCCGATGGAGGAAACAGAAGAGTACATCACTGGACTTATTCAATACGAGGACTGCGTGGTCGATACAAAAATCGCAGAAGAAAATCTAACCGGGTTGAGATGGAGACCGGAATCCTCCAATTCCAGATAGTCCACGGGGTCGGGCGACGAGAGGCTGTGGCCTCGATGCACTCCTCCCAGGATGATTCGCCTATCCAAGAGAAAAGACCGCACCATTCCCCACTCACGTCCTCATAACGCTCAAAGATAGCGGTGCAAACAAAGTGGCCTCATTGACAACTCCATTAAAATGACGGAATCACTCTCCAAATAACTGGGAGGAAAACCAAAAGACTTCCATAGACAAGGAAAGAAGTGCCTAGCCCACGTCGTAAAACCTGAACAAAGATACGCTCTACGAATTATTACCGAAATAAATAAATTCAAAGTTACTGTGGAAATACACCTGTCCTTCAACGACACCAAACGAATTATAAATACATCCCGGTACAGACCAACAAGAGACATGAGTGCGTTCTCAGAAGGTTTAGCTAAGGATTACGGGGCTTCCAACGTTTGCCTAGCCGATTGTATCAAATCACAAAACACTAGTTCTACCGCATACGAAATTATCTTCCCAGGATGCGACGCACTGGAATTCATAGTAATCCCGGGTGAACAAGGAAGAAATAAAACCTACCCAGTTACAACATGACCTCCAATGTGCAAAAATGACTTGAATACGGTCACGTCATCAATACCGCCAGGCGCAGATACCCCAACGCTGTAAGAGGTGTGCTGACGAGCACGACAGAAAAGACTGCACAGCCAGCCGACCAAATTGCTACCACTGCTCATGCCTCCATGAGGCCGGCGACCGTGACTGCCAAGCATACATGGACCAAAAAGAAATAACAATCACACAATACGAGCGCAGAGGTATACGGAAGCAAGCCATACAAATCTGGAAAGACGATAACCCAATCGCTTTGATTATGCCCAAGCAGTCAAATCGTCAATTCAACCCAACTCGTCCGACTATTCTCCTACATCGTCAAAAACATCTCTTAACAAGACTCCAACACTCCCCCGTGGCAGTAGTGCTACCTCACTCAGCCCAGTGACCGCCTCCGTACTCGAGATGAATGCTCCCTGCAATAATTCCTGTGCACCCCCGAAGGACACCACGATGGACGCTTCCTCCGCAGTCGACCACGCCGCCAGGCTCACCACTAACACAACAAAAAAACAACGAGATGAAGAAGTCTCAGATGCCCACTCACCACTGAGCAAAATGAACAGTAACGACGTTAAAATAATAGCTCGTCAAGATAAGAACCTAGAACTACTCCCACTTGTCTTTACTGCTCCTTTATTCTGCGAGGGCCTAATCGAGGGACTCGACCCTCCGTTTACGAGCCCGACCCTTAACACCCCACGCGCTTAAAACCTATTCAGGAAAACTTATACTTGAGACGGCAAAACGATCTGTCATCTTGCCGGTCTCAAATAGCTCGCAGTCTACACAACCACCCACGCGGGGTAGAGACCACCACCGAAAAAGAACGTTCTTGCGGAATAAGCAAACACAAAAAGCACAAACCCTCATTCTCCTACAAGAGCACTCACAGCCGCGACCGCAGCAATCTCAGCAGTCCGCCTTCGACCGAAGGCGGGCACTCCCGTGAACACTCTCGACCCGTAGAAACCCCTGGGCAAACTCCAAAACGCAAACGCCACGAAAGTTCCAGCAAATCACGCGACCACTCTAGATCATCAAGGTCTGAATGTGAACAGCCTCCAAAATGAACACCATTATACTTCAGGGGAACTGCCAGGGACTCGGAAACAAGGAAGACGAATTACTATCCGTAATCGCCACCCACAAGCCTTTGGTGATATGCCTCCAAGAGATCAAACTCACTGAGACCGCCACCTTCAGAACCCCGCCATGTATCATGCACCGCCGCGAAAGCCACGCCAACGTGACTGCTCATGGCGGAGTGACACTTATGATCCACTAAAGCGTACCTCACCTCACCCTTCCCCTGAGGACAGAACTCCAAGCTATCACCATAAAGATATGCGTCTCAAGACCAATAACAGTGGTATCCATCTCCTCTTCACGAAGCCATGACCTCTCGGAAACACTGATGACCGTATGGCTAAACTAACTGCCCTCGTCAATACTCCTCTTTGGGGACTTTTACAGTTACCATGAAACATGAGCATGCGTGAGAAAAGACCCCAGGGGAGTGATAATGGCGAATACCATAAACACTCACAACCCGGTCCTTCTCAACGATGGACAACCCACCCGAATCAGCCCCGAAAGTGAAATTGCCATCGACTTATCCATATGCTCCCCCACTCTGGCACCCCAACTCGTTTGGGGAATTCTGCCTTCAGCACAAGACAGCAACCATAACCCAGTCATCATATCATTTTTCATCAACCAACCAAGAAGCCCTGCACCACAAAATCTCCGAATCAACTACCGGAAAGCCAGCTGGGAGGAATACTCTGCACACGTCGCGTGGAGCGATATGGATGGCATGCCCGAAAACATTTTGGAACACAACATCGTAGTACAAATTTGCGAACAGTTTCAAGCTGCAGCTGAGGCAAGCATTCCCCAATATGCACCTTCAACCTTCTTCCCGAAACCATGGTGGTGCCAGGAGGTCAAAAAGCGATAGATGAGCGTGAATGGCTAAACAATGCCTACCGACGTGCACGGTACCCAAGGAACCGAGTAGCGTTTAAAAGGGCATCTGCTGTAAATCGAAAACATCGAGTGAAGAAGAAACGAAAAAGCTGGGCTCAGTTAGTCAACACTTTTAACCGAAACACCCCCCTCTCTAAGGTGTGGGAAAAAATTCGACGCATCCAGGGAAAATCCGAGCGACTTATACACATTCTTTCAGACGAAGGCAAAATGTATTGTTCCCACGTGGAAATCGCAAACAAACTAGCTCAGACTTTTAGCCAGATATCGCCATCAACAAACTACACATCTGCGTTCCAACGGGAAAAGGACTTGCGAGAAAGTGAACACCTTGACTTAACTTTAGGAAACTAAGAGGCCTACAACAAACCATATTCCCTCCACGAACTAGAGTGCGCTATAGACCATACACGTGAAACTCCACCCGTGCCGGACTGTATGCACATCAACATGATTCAGAGCCTCCTTGATTGCGCCCGTGAGCACTTATTAAAAGTGTCCAACACGATGTTTTCAAACTCAATTTTTCCTAATCAATAGCTGGAATCTGCAATTATCCCAATACCCAAACCTGGGAAATTCCACGCTGTCCACGTAACAACCGCTCCATCGTCCTTACCAGCGTCCTCTGTAAGACTATGGAAAGAATGATTAACTCACGTCTTGTAGACTACCTTGAGATGCACGCAGGCCTCAACAAAATCCAGTGCGGCAGCCGCAAGCGCCGCTCCACGCCGGACCACCTTGTACGACTGGAATTTGACATTAGACGGGGTTTCGTCTGAGGGGAACATGTGATTTCTATATTCTTCGACGTTGAAAAAGCATACGACACTACTTGGATATACGTCATCATGAAGGATCTCCACCGCAAAGGCCTGAAAGAACACCTACCACGTTTTTCCGTAAATTTCCGCAAAATCGTACCTTCAGGGTCAAGGTCGGCGACACCTTGTCACCATCGTATCCTCAAGAAATGGGAGTCCCTCAGAGAAGCGTCCTCAGCGTCGCATTGTTTATCCTCAAAATAGACCAGCTAGCCGACATTCTTCCGTGTGATGGAAGACTCTTCTTATTCATATACGTGGACGATCTATAAGCTACAGGCACACAAGCCTTCTAACGATTCAACATGAACTCCAGAAATGTCTGAACCTTGTCGGAAACTGAACGTCTTTAAATGGATTCCGATTCTCCCCTTTGAAACTAAAAGCATGCACTTTACCCTTGTACTCGGCTTACACCTAAAACCAGACCTAATGCTGCATCACACACTATTAGTATTTGAAGTTTCTATTAAGTTCCTGGGCCTCGTGTGGGACACTAAAGTCACATGGCGACCTCACATCGCAGCCCTGGTGACTCGCTGCAAACGGGCAACAGGATTTATAATATCGGTAACATCGTTGAAATTCTTAGGGTGGATGGATGATTATTCATTTTATAGATCCTTTACACTTCATTTTAGTATTTTATTATTTCTTCTTGCTTGGGCTCTATTATTTTTCTCTGCCCTATTTTCATGGTGATCTATTTTATATTGATTATAGAATTATGCATCGTTAGACGCCCGCAGGGGCCGCTATGTGGACTATGCGGCGTGTTAGTTAGTCTAGTCCAACCTACGGTAGGAGAATTTGCGCTCTCCCTGGTCGCCTAATAAATGCCCGAGCTTAGCTATGCGTTTTAATAGCTAAATGGTGAAATAATGTTTACGTTGATCTTAGAGAGAGCAAATCTTGAACGGCACTGTACGTTGAGGGGACGAGGCGAGTCGAGGCAGGCTGAGGCGAGTGGAGACGAGTCGACTGGTGGGGCGATGAGTCGAGACGAACCGAGGCTGGCTAAGACTAGGTGACCCGGGAGTGGGGGCAAAGTCACCAACATCTCCAAATAAGCGCCTATTTGCGGCAAGGAAGAATATATGCCCACCTTTTTCAATACGCGTGGACTACCTCCTAACCTCGCTCAACATCAATTGCACTGGGGGCTCAGGTAAAGGGTTTTTTCTTTATACGAGTTTACTGGCTCCTCACGGTTGAGGGACGACTCTGCAGATGCTACTGCAAACGGTCCGTCTCGGATTTAACGATGAAAGGGCTCATCGTGAATGAAAATATTCAGCGATTATTCATGAAGTTTGCCAACTTTTGTCAGGCTCGCCGGAGCAGCAGTTGCTGTGTTATGCCTCTTCTTTGTTTTGGCCTCTTTTGTCCCTCTCATCAGGGCCCACTAATCAATGAAACTCATTAGTGCTGGCGACTGGTCAAGGCAGGCTTCTCATTAACTCTATTGAAGCTTAAACGCCGAAACAGAGGCATGGAGTCTTTTGTTTTGTCTTTCATATAAATGCGAGGAGAAGTTATCAATCACTAACCCTGCCAGTGACCAGATTTTAAAATGACGTTTCATACTTAAGTTTTCATTCTTAACTCTTCTGTTCAAAGCTGATGTCGCTAGAAGACTATAGGAAGAAATGCTTTAGTTCTCTTAGTGTTTTCCATAACCGTTGCTGTGTGATGATATGCTAATGTGGCTTAACCTATCTTGAACCATTCTAGCCAGACCTGTAGTGCTCTGGCCAGGGTGTGGTACAGGGTTAGGGTAATTTTCTTATCTCTGTACCTGAACTGTCGATTGATGATAAATAAGATTCGTTTGCATTCTTCTCCACTCTTTTGCATTGCCTTGAAAATTTAAGGTGCCTGCTGATGTAGTTTCCAAGGTCTTTTTCCAGGTTTATGGTCGGGAACTGGGTACAGACCATAAACCTAGACGCTAGGAACTGGCAACTCTACGACTAAGTTAATCTCTCTGAGTCCATCCAGGAGGACTCACCTCTGAACCATCTTTCAGTAGTCTATATTAATTCTATTCCTTTCTATATAGAAAATGCCTTGATGTTTTTTACTCACCGACATTTTTGTCGTGAGTCAATGTTTATGCTAATATTTTACGATGTTGTTAAAAACAGATATCCTTGAATTAAAATTTGTAATACATTTTGTAGTTTTATTGCTACGCTGTTTTTCTGAAATATAAACGGCCTTACAGATGTTTTCGTCAGTCCTTCATATTGTTTTTCCTCCTCGTACAGCTAATAAAGCATTTATACTATTATTATATTACAGTTTTTACCATCATTTCTTATTAGCAAATGTAACTTTTATTCATGATGTTAGATTTTTCTAACTGCGTGCGCTACTTCCGACCAGTTTTTTTGGTCACTCAATGGTGAGAGAAGCGCGTATTATCAAGCACAAAATTGTTGCTTATTCTTGTCAGCTTTTCACAACAGAGGTTCATACTTTCGATCAGCTTTCAGTCTCCCCAAGGAGCGAGTTTTGCATATTGCAACGCTAAAAATTCTTGACTATCATCTCAATATTTTTCCCACCAGATGGCACTAATTTCAACCAATTTTTTCTATCCAAACGGCACATGGTGCGCATCTTAGCATGCCTAAAAATCTCGGTCATTTGTGCTTATTTATCACGATTTGAGTACTAATTTACATTTATTCGCTGCGACGCGCCGTCAGCAAACAGGGTAAAATGTGGATGAATCTTATCTTGAGAAGGAAGTAACGACACATACGAGGGTAATCGTATCAGTGTCTACTGATGTCACGGAGCTGTAGGCAACCTCATTTCAAAGAAGGGTCACCGTGTGCTGAGTCACAGACCGTGACACTCAATGGAGTGTCTCGTGAGCTGCGTATGGAGCTGGATATGGTGTGAGGGTCGTCAACGTCGATCTCACCCACTCGCCTTTCAGAGACTTGGTACTTGATCTCATGCAAGTCACCGCTGTTCTGAACGGGATCCTCACGTCGGTCTGCCGCTTTTTGCGTGTCACGGAGCAGACATTATCAAAAACATTAACAAAAATAATCTTTGCACTGATTTCTCCTTTTCCCGACAGATCACCGATGTAAAAAACTAGTAAACGTCCACCCGTTCTTCCCTCGTCCGCTCTCCCTTCGTCCCCTGTCCCTTCGTCCCCTGTTCCCGCCTTTTGCTCGTCTCCAATTCCAAGCCCAATGCTGCGATGGCCGCTAGGGAGCGACGTCCAGAGGCCAGGGAGCGCGTGCCCAGCGTGCGGCAGTGGGCGGGATACCTGGACACAGGCCAATCATGACTGGGCGGAAGAGGGTCAATTTGCTGGCATTTTGATTGAAAACTTGGACTGTGAAATCGTGGCATAAAACTGTGAACGCTAGTAGTATATATGACCGTGAAACGTGCCCTTAGTGATTTGGACAACGTAATGGTTAGGTTGAATCTGATTAATATGGGTGTCCTATGTAACTCGGACATTGTAATTATTAAATACTTCTGGGGCAAGCTCTTTACTTTTAGACCAATTGATAACTTTTGGGCCAAGTTAATTACTTTTGGGAACTTTAACTTATTGTGAGTCAGATAACAGGCCAAAGAGGCTTACGGCTGGCTTACGGCTGGCTTACGGCTGGCTTACGGCTGGCTTACGGCTGGCTTACGGCTGGCTTACGGCTGGCTTACGGCTGGCTTACGGCTGGCTAACGGGTGACTCATTTGGACGGACGGGCGGCTAACGGGTGACAGGTAGCTTTCGCCCCTTGCTTTCGAATATATATTTTAGAAGGTTGTGTGGTTATGTGAATTTCTATTTTATTTTATTTTGAGGTTTATTTTATGCACATAGGTTTTTTATTCTTTAGATGACTGTATTGGGGTACGCTTGGTTCCTTTCTGTTATTCATTTTATATTTATTCGGTTCTGGTAGGAATTTGCCTTCATCTTATTTTAGAGAGTGGTGGGGGTGGATGGTGCTGTCGGGTCCCTTTTGGCAATAAGTTCAATACGCCTCTAGAATGTTCGTTAGGTGAGGGTACTCTTACCTGTTCTTTGTCTTATCAGTAATTTCCGTGACATGATTGTTATGTTTAAGTGTTTATAACATTATATATTTATGTCAGGTTTATTGATTCTATGTATTTTTTCTGTGCATATATGTTTGTATTTTTATCTAGTTGGGGTATAATTGACTCATTCAGTGGTTAGTTGGTGGGTTCTTAGCGGTTGGATGCTTGGGTAAAGCCTGTTGGTTGGATTTTTTGCCAACGTTTTGTGTTTTCCATCTATTTGTTTCATATGTATATAATATCAATAGGAATAGTATGGTACAATAGTTTGGCAGTTGGCGGGTTGATGTATATATTTCTTAGGATGCAGTAGCTTTGTTACGAGAATCTATCTACCCCATAACGCATTATCCAGTTTTGAACCAAATATATCGGTGTTACAATGGATCCGCATGTTGCAAATGGACCGTTATCAAGCGTATGTAGACTGTTCGAGTAGTCTTATCTCTTTTGTTTTGTATAACAGGTATTGGTTGGATGCCGTAAAGCGAGAGTAGCTGAACGATATGGATTTATTGTAAGTTATTATGTTGTTATGTACACTACCCACTCGGTGGCTGAGTGGGTAGCGTGTCGGTCTCTCCTCGCAACAGACGTTTATTGGGAGTTGGAGGTTGTAGGTTCACGCCTACCAGACCCCGAGTTAGACATTCTGGCCGGTCTCTTAACTGGTAAAAGAACAGCCCATAAACGCCGTGGGTAAAAAAAAAAAAAACTATCAGGTGGCTGCTACGCGACAACCGCTATAAGCAAAAAGAATCCATATCAGAAAAATATGTACATTTCAAATTACTTAGTAATGATCGGTTGATATATGTTGAATTTGAAATGGTTACGGAATTTTGAATAGTTATCTCATACAGTTATAGGATTTTTTAGGATATTTTAGGCTTGCATCTTCCATGTAGCACAATATTTCAGGCATAATTAGTCGGTTGTTGCATCATTTTGGTTTATAT